>KI577942.1:24402-36236 GCA_000500245.1 Cronartium ribicola 11-2
GTTGGAGGGGGAAATCCCTAGCAGGCACTGTGAATAATATTTGGGAACCAATGCACTAGAATGTGTGAGTTTTGTTGCATTTGCTTCCCAGGAGGCCCTAAATCAGGATTGTATTTGTTGAGCTACACGCTCTATGTTGTCTGCTTCAAGTATCACACACATGTATATTTCACATCTGTGACAATTGTATGGTCTCTCTGGTAAATTTATCCCCTGAAGCACGTGGAAGACTCTTCCTTTTCCTTATCCTTCCACTATCCAATCACCCACATTAACTCTCACTTTGTTCATTCAATGTGTGTGCTTGGAATGCTTCAGGTTTGTTGTAATTCTCTGTGTTTTTCTTTCTTCATCATTTCTTTGCAAGAAATGCACCTGATCCTTCCACTATCCAATTACCCACATTAACTCTCACTTTGTTCATCTAATGTGTGTGCTTGGAATGCTTCAGACTTGATACACTCATCTGTATTTGACATGGCCAATAAAAAATTAATCCAAAAAAATTGAAAAAATCACTCAGCACTTGAATCACACTGAAGAGCCTACTGTGATTTTTTTGCTATTTTTTGTGCCTCTCCTTGCAGTGTAATCAAGCCTATGTATCAGCAACTGAACAGCTGATGTCCTGGTTCACCTTGCATTTGGGTAAGATGTTCAAAAGAGGCAGGTATGAATTTCAAAAAAAAAAAAAACACTCAGCCTCTTGATGCATCTTGGGCACCTACCCTGATTTTTTGGGATACTTTGTGCAAGGTTTGGGTTTTGAAATGTGGTGCACAATCAAATTTTAACATTGCAAGGGGCATTATTGCAATTTGTTATTTAGAGTCTGAGGTTGCTGAACAAGTTTTAAAAAATCCAGAAAAACTTCTGCAACATCAAGGAGCCATACTGAACCCACTGTGATTTTCCCAGTTATTTCCTGGCACATGAAACAAGGTAATCCATTGCAGAAGTCTCAAATTTCATGAAATCCTGGTTTTCTGCTAGGAAAAAGTGAAAAAAATTGTACTGTGTCACTCTTTCAGATTATTTACGGGTCTCAGAATCAAATACTTACTTTATTTGGACTCATACAACTTGCTACATCATTTGATGATTGTGTTTCTATTCCCATGATTACTGAATGTCTATTTCACTGAACTTGCTGAATGTGCGATAGCCACATATTCACATTAAGATCAAGATAGTTTATTAACAAGTAAATAATACCGCTGTTAACTTGGCCTGTTACATTCTCACCAGGCCTGGTATGGGATTACATCCACTTTATTCCTCAGTAGCTGGATCCCCTCTTGTGTTAATTTCTTGTTTGTTCTTGGACCCAGGCTGACATGGCCAATCTCTTGACGGTCAGTCAAAAGCCAGCCGTTTAGCTAGCGTTTGAACGGAGCTTGACAAGACCATTTTTGAGCCAGTCTTTCGCTCAAAACTCTCTTCCTACCCCTGGTCAAGCTTTTAGGATTGTTTTTGAATTTCATTGCTCAACGCCTTCGGGCTACGGCGGTTTTGGTCTAGCACAGGCCTGTTCTCGTGTAAGTCTGGCCGATCAGATTTCAATTCAATCACACTCCGCCAGCAAAAAAAATCAGGAGAACCCCGGACAACCTCACTGACTCAACCTGCGATCCTAACTGCTTGGTGGACGGCGTAGTAATTTTGACTCTCCGAAGCACGTCTCACAGTATGTACCGCATCTCAAGATATGATGGAGGTTTCACAGAACAACGAGCCGCTCAGACCGTGAGTCGATGTCGAAGGGAGGTAAGGACGCAGCTTTTATGAGCCCCTAAACATACGTTATCGAGAGCGTAATAAACTTCCTACACTCTGTTGTCTTTACGAGAAAGAGTGTGTGGCTGCGTCATATGCCTTTCCTCATCTCACAAGGCGGTTGGTTTAAATGCAGGCCCCACAAGTCCAACGCTTCTGACCGGGAGTACTTAGCTTGGTCTCTCATTTGCGGCGGACGTTAACTCACTATGCTACATCGTTTGTTGCTTGTCGTCGTTCTCGCCTTCTTTACGGTTGTCTTCCGGGCTTCTCACCTGAAGAAACGAGACTTGGCCATTGCCAATTCGCCAAGTGGTGACTATGAACCAGTAAAAACTAGTTGTCCTAATGGTCCTTCTCTCCGCTATTCCGAGACAGGTCAGGTGGGTCAACATTCTGATAGATGGTATCCAATCACTTTTCAAATGATGTGAATAATATCTCATTTTCTGGTCAAATATTTCATCATAAGCAGTCTCGTCTCAGCGATGCCGAAATGACTTACGTGGCGGAAAAGGCAGCCAAATCAATCCCTCTTTGGCGCCAATATCTGGAACGTGTTAATCTAGCAGACTTCGATGTAGAGAAGTTCCTGTCCAAAGCTGAATCTACAGGCGGTGGTCGATTTTTCCCGAAATTTGGGTTTGCATTCAGCGGTGGCGGCGTTCGTGCTCTGTGTCTGGGTGCATCCATTATTGAGGCTTTTGATGGACGTAACCCTGATGCCGTTGAAGCTCGAATTGGTGGGCTGATCCAATTGGCGACCTATGCTTCTGGCCTCTCCGGGTAAGCACTTTCTTGAACCGTCTTTCGTCCAGCTATCGAACCTTGTAAAGCCAATATTTGAATCTGCCCAATTGTTGCTGAATTGAACTACCACCAGAGGAGCATGGATGTTGGGATCCTGGGTAGGTCTTCGGTAAAATCACTTCAAAGGGTTTCAAGCAACATAATACTCACGCCTCTTTACCCTTCTTGAGAAAAGGCTACTTCAAATTTTCCCAGGCTACCCCTTTTGAATCAGACACTGTGGAGGCTTACCGAGGAGAATGACTTGTGGGACTGGAATATTGCGAAGGAGTACCCGGATGTGTTACACGTTGTTAGGAAAAAGAAGAAGGCAGGCTATCCAGTCAGCTTTGTAGAGTAAGTCTTGGGGTCCCGGCTTGGTCTTCACCTTCGCCTTGGTTTGACGTCGTTTCTTTTCCATGAAAAACGTGCAGTGCGTGGGGTAGGATCGTTGCTCGGCACTTCATGTAGGCTACGGCTCTCCTAAAATGGCGTCAGCCCCAGAAAATTTGACGTCGTTGCGCTCCGGGTTTCGAGTTTAGAAATGACGCAGAAGAAGGTAAAGGCGTTTTATGGTCGTCAATCCGAGAAACCTCCGGCTACAAAAATCGGGAATATCCATTTGTCATTGTGCTTTCCGTCAGTCGACCAAGTCCCCATCAACCTGTGTCTATTCAAAGTCCCGTTTGTATGTCCACTCTACCCTTTCAGAGGAATTTTGAATCAATATGAGTACGCGGCCCCTGAAGTTCATCTAAGCCCCTACCCACACCTGAATTCCACAGACGAGTACAGTGCGGAAGATTTCACCGTTTGGAACCCACACCTCAATGCGTCTATACCGATCCAGTTCCTTGGCACGCCCGCTCCATCCACCAAAATCGGCGGAATATGTGTGAACGGATTTGATAATGCAGGGTTGGCTATGTATTCATAAATTCCGTGACTTGCTCTTGCTGTGGCACTGATATCAAAATGGGACAGGTTTATAATGGGTATGTCCAGTAATATACTAACGGCTATGGATGGACCTCCACAGAAGAGAGGATTTTTTCGCGGGCTCATGCGAATGTTTACGCACGATGATGATTTCGAGGGAAAGGTTGAGTACTTTCGCACATCTAACAAGACTTGAAAGATTGCGTCCTGATCGAATTGCTCAAATCAAGGTTCCCAATACCTTTCAAGGACTGGGGGCTTCCCCGCCAGCGCGTTTTCCAGACAGCGACACTGATACCCTATTGATGGCTGACGGCGGTTCTGCAAGTGAAAACATTCCAATGTTTCCCTTGATACAGCCTATCAGAGAGTTGGACGTCATCATTGCAGTTGATTCAGTGCGTTTTCTTCCATGCCATTTCAAGAAAGATCGGGAAGTCATTGATGTTGAAGATGTCTGCATCAGACGGCGGAGGAAAAGGACCCCATACAAAATCACGCCATTGGCTGTAAGTATCTTCAGATAGTATACCATACCGTTGCTCATCGCAAGATTGATATGATTTGTTCAGATCCAAATGGAACTTCTTTGTACATGACCTATCAAAAGACTCAACTTCCTGAATATAGCGGCTACCGCTTTCCACAGTGAGTGCTTGGTTTCATTGAAGCTGGCTCGGAAATCCATACAACCTCCCCAGTTCTTCTAACAACACTGGTGCACAGGATACCAAACTCACTCGACGGTACATTTGTTAAGCTGGGTTATAACAAACGTCCCACGTTCTTTGGCTGTCATGATACACCTGCTACCCCACTAGTGATCTACCTACCAAATTACGGGGCAGTTGCTCAGACAGATAGCAAAAGTTCTCAGACCACTTACGAGGTAAGTAAAAGCACAGATTTTTTTTTTGAAAGAAAGAAGGCTTTCCTCCAATCAAATAAGAAAAAGTATTCTGGATACTGAAATGAATTTTCTTTCTTGAATTTAAAGGGTGAGCTCATTGGAAAGTACTTTGCAAATGGTTTTGCGATTGCTTCTCAGTCCGCTGGTCCAACCCAAGACCCGGAGTGGCCAGCCTGTCTTGCCTGTGCCTTGATCGACCGACAGCTTATCCGTAATGGAACCCCTCGCACTGCTCAATGTGATCATTGCTTCCAAAAATATTGTGCAGCCCCATGATCATTGGTTTCATTTTATTTATTTGCTATACATAGCTCTCTCAAACTTCTAGCTTTGCCTGGGGTTGTCATTTGGATCATCATTTTTTGATCCAAATACCCTGGAAAGGGGCCATCTAGTCCCTTGCAATGGGCACAGATACCAGTACTATTGCCTTTTTTTTTCACTGCTGTGTACCCAGGCATGCAGAAAACACTCTTCTGAAAACTTGTTTCATGACTTCTTATTGTAGTTGTAGTTGTATGTGTCATAAGTGAGAGTTGTCCAAATTCCACTGACCCTAACCACCTTCTGGTATGAGGCTCTAGTGGAATGGACTTCAATTTAGATCACCAAGGCCATATATTGTAGAGAGACCACAGAGGCACCTTCAACCATGAAGCTTGAATTGAATCAAGATAGGGTTTTGAGAGCTGTTGATAGGATTTGAAAACACTGGTGCTTGGAAAAGGGCTCCTAGTTTGCCTGCGCCTTTATTTGACAGTTTGGGAATATGGTGTTTGGAGTCAAACCTCATTGATAGCCTACAGTTCTATTGTATACTTGTCTGCAGCTCAATGTAGCCCAATTATTCTCATACAATAAAAGGTCTGAAATCAGCCACTGTGTAGTTTTCAGGCACCTCTCCTAGAGTCTACATAGTGCCATGCAAAGGACAAGTTCACTGAGGGTCATATTGGGGCCAAAAATGTCTCACTCTTTGTCAGGGTGACTCAACCAACCTCAAAGTGGTTGAAGTCAAGTGGAGATGCTGCTGATCATGAGGCCAGAAAATCACCACCCACCTATTTGCATTCGATCTGGACATCACATCAGATGCTCTGACAGGATGTGAGCCTTTGGCCCCTGCAAGATTGGCCTTTTGCTTCACATCCAGAAATTCTATGGGGATTGCTTGCCTGCATACAACACAAATATATTGCAGAGTGAGTATATACTTCACCAGCACTCTGAATTTATTTTCAGGTAAGAAAGGATGGTTGTCAACAACTGTCTACTTAGACCAGGCAGGGCAGGCCAATGATATGCTCTCCAAAATATACATTAACTAATGGGACAATCAACATGCATACAAGACCAAGACACGAGAACCCATCCCTCACTTCGCGGACTTTGCAGTGTTGATCCAACCCAAACCTACTACGCTAACAATATACTCATCAGATGACACCAATTTAGTTTCTTTTGAGTCCGATTCCTCATCTTGCTCTTTTAGTCCCCATGTCTGCGGAACTTGCTTGATCTTGAACTGGACTCCAAACACATCCTTAAGATCCCTAAACCAAACCACCATACCTTCGCTCATCGGACCGCCAATCTTAACTCGTCCGACGTCTGTTTGGTTACTGAGTAGCAGAAAAAGTACTACGAGCCACTCAAAGCCTTCGTCTACACAACCACCACGACGCAGCTGTTCCAATAGCCTTCTGCAGGCGAGAACTGCCACGTCTTCCGGGGTTGAGGCCGGGTAAGACATCGCTTCGGCTGAGTGAAGGACGGTGGTAGTGGAGGTCGATAACAAACTCAATGCGTATCCAGGTGATTTGCCACTGTCGGCACCACGGTATACGTCGGTGTAAATGTAGATATCTGGAATATATCGGTTCAAGACTGATCGAGCTGCAGCCACGAGTCGATTAGAAAGCTGGGGAGAGACTCGGACTGAGTGTCTGTGAAGTCGAGAACCCAAAATTAGCTGCTTCGTTGATCAGTGCTCAATGCGTGACTTTCACGTCACTTACGCAATCCCTCTGATTTTGGTAATCTTTCCTGATTCGGTGAAATTGATACCAGCTTTAATGGACTTCACCGAGGGGCACTTGAAGCAACATTCCCCGCCTCCGTCCGGCGCGAGTCCACGTTTGCTAATTTTGAGCTCTAGTTTGCCCGCATCTTCCCCAAGCCACATGCCCAATGTTGGCAATCCGCTCACCCGCAGGATATCCACCGAGAGCTCGTCTTCGGCAGTAGTGATGCCCTTGAGGGTGAGGATGAGGTCGAATTTACAGAAAGGTGCTAGGGCCAGGATGGGTGTGAGAAAATAACCAACAGACGACGAGAGTGGAGTCTGGTGAGTGATTTGTCCTCCCGTTAAGGTTCCCGGGACGAAAAAAACTGCGGTTCCGGTATACGAAATCTCGACGGTTGTACCATTGGTGAGCTTTTCGAGCAGACGGAGGAATGAAACTTCGGCCTCTTAAATTCAATCAAATCAAGATATTAGCCTTGAATGTCGGATACCAATGGCCCGAGGAGGAATTGACTAACTTACCAATCAGACCAGGTTCTTGATGGTCAGGCCGGATGTCATCAATTCGTACCGGCCGATGGGAAAGAAGGGAGAGGACGAGGCGGTAAGTGAAATGGAGATGGCCTTTGAAGCGAATGATCCTGGAAGGTTTCGAGGCTGAGGGGTTGGTCATAATATATTTATAAATAAGAAAGGACTGGAAATTTTTGCAACTGATGGCTCCAATCCACTTTTTCGCGCTCACCTGTGGGTTGATTTTTCTACATGAGACCGTATTGACCCTCCAGCCCTGACCCTCTCTAAGAGCATCCTTCCAGTAGTCTGTGTACAGTACAAGTATACGGTAAACCAGTCTTTAATCCCCAACTGGATATAAGCCTAAGACTGTCTACAGCGGACTCTTCAAGTTTTCAGGCCCTGAACAGACTCCAGAGTCAGTTTGGAGACCCAAAAAAAGGCCTACACACAGCGGACTGTTGACGGCCTGACTGGAAGCTGGGTTGTACCATCTGTTGCTTCAATTGAAGGATTGTATTCTCAGCAACTCACTTCCAAGGCTACAGTTTGATCTTGTGGAAGGTGCTGACAAGTGCCCTTTGAGGGTCTGGAGGACTCTTCAAATTTTGAGAGTCAGTCCAAAAATTGGAATACCAGGGTTTCAGGATCCATTTGAAGAGTCAGCTGTGGCAGTATTTGGACTATGCCTCTTCAAAATTGAAATTTGAGGAGTCCTCTGTCGACAGTCTACTCAGTGTTGCCAACACATTTGCTATGGATGCTGCATTTGAGGTTTCCACAAATGTCTTCCAGCCAATAGATATGGATTACCTTGGTTCATACCTTGGAGATAGCATCCAACCAAGAGTACTTGCATGCTGACATCCAGGACAAATATGGCGGCAGTGCAGCAAGGTGGTGGGTGACCTATCCCCTGCAGAGAGGCTAGCAACTTATACACAACTGGTGGCCTGATAAGAATCTTCTTGGGCAGGAGCTGTCTCCAGCCTCCAAGTCCACCACCTTACACATTACAAATCCCCAAACCTGCTCTTATGAAATCATAGAAATATGTCTTCCCAATATTTTCTGTGCTTCAGATTTCCTTTGACTGCTTTTGAAGTCAGGAGTCAAAAGGACAGCATATTCAGACAATTTAAATTTCAACTGTCAGATCTACTGCAACTATATTCAGATTTACATACACAGAGTAAAATCCTTCTGGTTTTGGTTGTTCATCACCCACTGTTTCAAGTCCAAAAAAGTTTAGATCATGGTTTGGTTCAACAGTTACCAAAGTCATCACTTCCAGCATATTTGCATAAATTTATATTTCTCTTTCTGTACTATTCTTTTTTCAAGTTTCTTTCTCTCCCTCTCTTACCTACCTTTTTTTATAAGTTTTTTGTGCCATGTCCAATTTTTTGCTATCCTCACCAATGCCAATTCAATCTATGCCAAGTGAGCAAAATATCTAAATTCAATGCTGTTTGATCAAATATAAGCATTGAAATCAGTTGAATGAGAAATATTCTTTTATGCTTATTTTGAAGTGGTGCATAGCACAATATAAGTTTCAACAAGACCCAATTTGTGACTATGCTTATAGAGAGTGTAGACATTATACCACCTTAGATTTCTTTCTTCTGGTAAAACCCTCTTCACAAAGCATCTCTACTTTTGTCTCATCTGCAGTGTACTCTCTGGTTTCCTGGTTTGTCTTATGATGCAGGACTTTTCATCAATCTTTAAGCTCTTTTCACCTGTTCATGGTGGCTACTTCCAAAAGCTTGGTAATTTCAGACAGGGTAAATACCTCAAAAACTGACATATTGACACCACAGGTCAACTTTTGAATTAATCTCTTGCTCACCTGCAACAGACCTCAACCTTTCATGATCAAGTTTCAACTTATTTTTATTTTTTGTCTTTAGCCTCATTTTATTTCTTACAATTTAATGAATCTAGTACAAGCAAAGAATTCACATTTTTCAACTATAAAGAAAAAAAAAACAATTAGATAATTGCATGATTGCATGATTGTGATCAATGGTTTTGACTTTCAAGTAAATAATTTAAAAAAATGTTCAATACTCAAGAAAGTATAAAGGCACAAAGCCCTGATTCTGCTGGTTCTAAAAGTATCCTCAAATACTCAAAATGTGAAGTTTTGAGGGGATTTGTTTGATTTGAATATAATAATGATAATTATAAACAAAAGTGATTTGATTTTAAAAAAAAAAGACATGCATAGATATCTGCCAATGAAAGCATTCCAAGAGCAGCTGCAGATGCTTGAACTGATGAGGACTGAGGGAGCTCACTTGATTTAGACATATGCGGGTACCCTGTCTAAAAGTACCAAGCTTTTGGGAATAGCCATCATAAATATTTTCCCTCTCTTTTGTGATTTCAGAATCCATATCATTATTGTACCTTATTTTCAATCAATATAACATTCAATAGTAGTCTCATATTATCATTGTAAGCTCACTCTCTTTTACATTCACTGTCATTCCTGAGCACAAGAATGCCCTGGAGTGGAAGGAAGTTACAACTCACACTTAGTTTCAAGAGTAAAAACAATGAAGTTTACTTAAGAACTGAGTTTTGTGAAAGTCTCGGAACAGGGGGTCACTAGTATAATGGATATGTAAGAAAACAGGTTAGGCTTGATCTAAGACTGAGTGACATAGACTCTCTCTCTCAGCAGATGAGTTGCAAAGTTCATCTACCTAGTATAATGGATATGCAAGAAAATGGTTTAGGCTTGATCTAAGACTGAGTGACATGGACTTGATAAGAGAGAAGGGCAGAGGGGAAAATAAGCGCGAAATAAAAAGTTGTAGGACAGATATAAAGAGAAAGGACAAAAGGGAAAAACTTACCAGCTCTCTTTCAGCAGATGAAGAAAGGAGACAGGTAAGGGAATAGGACTATTTAAGTGAAGTTGAGTTGGGGTGATACTTATAGAAGCATATTCTAATTAGGAGAATATGTCTGCACCAAGCATACTATCTCTCTGTGTCAATTGAATCTCAACAAGCTTTATCAGTTATAATTGAGTTCTACATGTGAAATAACCTACATTTACATATCACACCTTTTTAAGAAGAGTTTTAATCAAGATTGGAAACATATATATAGGGCCTAAGTAATTATATAATATGAAGTTTTGACTTTTGTTTTATTTTGTTTCATTTTCATTTATGTTTATTTCATCTCATTTTATTTAGGATGTTCTTAAAAATCACCCAGCACAAAAGAATTCCCAGTCTATCCAAACACCAGGAATTCTCAGTGTTATTTACAATATTCAACCCTCATTAGTCCTGTTCAACTCCCAGAATGAGTTCAACCTGTTGTAATCCATGTTTCTCTTATAGCATACTACATGTGTCTTTGGCTTCACTATGTCATGCATGATGTCATGTGTTTGTACTGTTTTGTCCTTCACTTAAAGTCTTGTACAGATGTGGATCAGAGTCCTTTCTCTCGATTTTTTTCTCTCTGATCTCTTCCTTGATGTCAAGCCCTGATACTGGAGCAGCATGTATTGGCAGCTGACTCTATTGTATCAGGTATGTGTAATGCTATCCATCTTTTCTCTCTGATCTCTTCCTTGACCTCAAGCCCCAATACTTGAGCAGTGTGTATTGGCAGCTGACTTTATTGTAACAGTCTGTGGTCTTGGTTGTGGAGAAGACAATCAGAATTTCTATCACCTATGTCATACAGAACCTGTGGTAAAACACCAAAGATAACTAGTCACAGTATCCTTGGTGTTTTACCAATAAGATCGGTCCAGCTTAGCAGTAGGATCCAGCCTGACCCAGTTGACCCCTCAGGCAAGTTTGACAAAGTTCTTTACCTCCAGAAAGGCTTTCTGATCATCACAAACACCATTCCAACGTGCTCCACATCCATCAAAATGTGTTTGGGTCACTTCACATTCACCCATTCTTGGCCAATAGAACTCCAGCTGAAGCAAGGCCCTAAGACTTGTCTTAAGATCAATCTTACCCATCCTAAGACTGATGTTACTCATCCTAAGACTGATCTTACCCATCCTAAGAAAAATCTTGAGACTGGTCTTACCCATCTGAAGATGGAACTCATCCAACATAACAATCCAATAGAATCACTCAGAGTTCAAGCCTTTCCCTAACCCCCACATCACCCAATACCTCTACTTGAGATATCTCACTGACTACAGTCAACAAAGAATCAGGTCAATACAAACAATTGGCATGAGTCCCTAAGATTTATCTTACTGACTACAGTCAAAAAAAAATCAAGTCAATAAACACATTTGGCCCAAGTCCCTAAGACTGATCTTACCAACTACAATTGTAAAAAAAAACAGGTCGATAAAAGCAAAAATCTCATGAGTGAACATGATACTCAATGAGACTTTTACATATCATCAAAAGAGGCACTGATTGCAGGGAAGCATTGGGCTAAAAAACACTGCGCCTCCTTACAACCAGTGCCTGAAAAAAAAATCCCAAAAGAAAAGAAACATGAGGCACTGATTGCAGGGAAGCATTGGGCTGAAAAACACTGAGCCTCCTTACAACCAGTACCCCACCATTATTATGTTAAAAAATAAAATAAAATAAAGGAAAAACATATAGGAGAAACACTTTGGATGAGGCACTGATTTCTGGGAAGCATTGGGCTCAAAATCACTGCACCTTATAAGAAGATAAAGTTATAACCAATTTGAAAGCTTACAAACAAATTTCAATTGATAATAGATTAAAATCAAAAATGATATAATATTTAAAACTTCAATGATTTGATTATAAAATTATATAAACAATCGAAAATTAACTAATTTGAAATAGATTGATTTAAAAATAGCTAAATAGTTTCACTTGATTCATTAGAGAG
>AWVX01057878.1:0-18638 GCA_000500245.1 Cronartium ribicola 11-2
TCACACATTACTGCTCAAGAGTGCTTGCTGACTTGCTGCCCCAGGTTAGTCTCTTCATTTGTTTTCTTTCTGTTTTCTCTCTAAAGTGTGTACTTCTTTTCAATCCAAGCTTTCCATTCTTTTCTCATCAATCACTCTCTCACGCATTACTGCTCAAGAGTGCTTGCTGACTTGCTGCCCCAGGTCAGTGAAAGTGGACGAGTGGATCACCTTAAGAATAGATGTGTAGATGGTAATACATCAGAATTGACCCTGTCTTACCGGACTCTGCCCACCTGCACTCATCAGGTCTGTTGTGTTTCTTTAGGCATTGACTGACTCTGCCTAGTTTTGCTCAAATAGAGCATGTATCTTGACCCTCATCAGGTCAAGCAGTGTTCTCATCAAACACATTAGTGAGCAAGATTTAGACGGCAAAATTCCCGCCTTAGTTTCTTTCATCTACAGATGTACATTAATTATTACACATGTAAGGGACACTTGGGCAAGTCAAAATTTTAGCATGGGTTGTTGTAGTCTTCTAGGCCAAAGGCTGCCTGCTTCCTTAAATGGGGCGACAAGTGAGTTTCATATACTAAGATACTACTTTGGGAAAACATGCAAGTGGTCAAAGAAAGTTAGTCTAAAAGTGATGCTGCTTTGATGTTGTAATTTCTCTGTTAGGCTCTTTCTGAAGTGCTACATGTTTATAACGAGATACACTATAAGAGCATCCACAGTGGTGAGCTATCAAATCCGAACCTCTATTGCTAAATTTCAAATTTTAGAGGTCCCCTAAATGCTTGGGGTGCAATAGTTTGACCCCCATCCCTGGACAGGTATGGGTGATGACTGATGGTTACAGTAAATTTGAGGTGTGAATCAATCATTCACACAAACTTTGAGGTGTGTACATGTGTTGTGGGTATGGGGTAGGGCAAGTGGAAGGATTTGCTGTGTACCTCCATTTCCCCAAATTTAGAGGTCGGATGTCAAATTTTGGAGGCGGCCCCTAAATTATTTGGGGATAGGGGCTGCCACTGCACAGGGTTTTTTTTTTGGCAAAATTTGGTGGTTGACCTCTAAATTTAGAGATAGAGGCGCACCACTGCGGATGCTCTAGATGATTTTTCTTATTATATTTTTTTTTTAAAAAAAAAAGTACATACCACCGGAAACATTCATGCTTTTCCCTTAGGTGAAAGTCATTTGGTCAAGTGGGACAAAGCAATTGACCCTGAATTTCCACCCTAGGGAAATGTATCTATGTTTCTGGTGTATGCTGTGGTATATGGTGGCTAATCCCAAGAAGTAAGAAACCGGTGCAGAAAACAAACAACTCTGCTGGGATTTCTAACTTTTCTTTCTTGGGATCTGAGCATAGTGTTGGATTACTCGTGTCAACGGCTATCCACATCATGTATTTGTTCTGTTGAAAATTGACCCCAAGCGGTCAGTGTGGTGATCGGGCTAGGGGATCTTTAGGAAACATAAACTTTTGTGAAACAAATTGTTTATGATATTTGAAGTTTTTAACAACTTAAGTATGTAGTTGATAGTGGAGTAAGAATACAAGAGAATTCGATGAGGAGAGAAAGAAAAGACAATCCTATGACAACACAAAGCATATTTATAATAACAAAAAAAGGAACACTAGACCTTTGTTTGCCCTGACTTCACGCACAACCAACGCATAATTTCTTTATAGGATTCTGAGGATGGAACAACTTTGACTAACAAAAACTGAACAAAGCTTTAAGGAAAGGTGAGGTTGAGACAAGCCGTTATTGCACTGACTTCAGTAACATGTAAGAGCATCTGCAGTTGTTGCACTAACTTTGCACCAAATTTACACTACGTGGTGCTACACGGAGTCACCAGCTGGTGAAAGCCAGTTTTTCACACTCGTGATCACTAAACCCTCACTAGTGTAACTTTGGTGGTACGTATTGCAAAATTTCCACACTCGTACATAAGAAAAGAGAAATAAAGTTGAAATCATGACAGTCAGATTGACAACAAACCCCGGTACTCGGTTTCTTACTTCTTTACACTACCACCATACTGATTATGTATAGAGTGTATGTCGCTACTGTAAATATATGCTTCAAACGGATTTTGAAACCCGTCCATCTACTTCAACTTTTTTTTTGCTCCCTTTCCCTATCGTTCCAGCTTTTTACCCCATCAAACCTGGCACGCCCGACTCATATCTACTGAACTAAGAAAAAACCAATAATGCCATCCCGAGCCGCCCAAGCTAGCGCACTTGGTCTCACACAGTCCAAACGTAAAAGAGATGGCGACGAGGAAGAAGTGATAAAGAAGGCATTCAAGTCAAAAGTTTTAATTCTCTGTTCTAGGGGTATTACTTATCGCATGCGTCACCTCATGAACGATATCACTGACTTGGTCACCCATGGAAAGAAAGGTTCTTTTTTTTTTTTTTTCATGTATGATTAGTGAAACCTGTAACTGAGCAATATTGTTTTCGTTTGTTTCTTCGACAGACGCCAAGCTTGACTCCAAACACGCCCTTTCCTTGATTAACGAGCTCGCCGACCTGTCATCCTGCAACCACGCTCTCTACTTTGAGTCTCGTCGAAGAGCTGATCTTTATCTTTGGGCTGCTGGTTGCCCTAACGGGCCTTCAATCCGTTTCCACGTTGTCAATTCACACACCATGGATGAGATGAAGATGACCGGTCAGTCTTCACTCGGCTACATTTTCTTGTTTCTTGAGAAAAGACGCTGAGAGCGTACAGGGTGTTACAGGGAATTGCTTGAAAGGATCGAGACCTATCGTACGGTTTGGGCAGGAGTTTGATTCTGAGCCATGCTGGAGAGTGTGTAAGGAGGTACTGACCAATGTGAGTGGGTACGCGCAAGACACCAATTTCACGCCTAATCTTGTTAAATTTCATTTTTGAGTCTAGTCATTAATTTATTTGACCTCGTTCCGAGTTTTAGATCTTCGCGGTACCCAAGACGGCTCGGAGGGCGAAGCCATTTGTGGATCATGTCATCAGCTTCTCGGTGATCGACGGAAAGATTTGGTTCAGGAATTATCAAGTCAGCCCTTTCATTACTTGACGTTCATCATCATCCTCATTCTCATCCTCATACACTTTTTTAGATCCTCGATAAACCCAAGGACGCTGAAGATGGACCAAAACGAAAATCGGAAACCGGCGTGGAAGCTCTTTCACTTTCAGAGATTGGACCCCGGTTCGTTCTTGTACCCGTCAAGATCTTTGAGGGTAGCTTCGGGGGACCGTGTCTTTGGGAAAACAAAGGTTTGACCACCCCCCAGAACTCGCTAGCTTGCATCGGAAACTTTCACCAGTGATTTTTGATGATTTTGTGTTGATTATCTTACCTTTCAGAATTCGTGCCTCCTTTCCAAGTCTTGAAGCAACAGAAGGCCGCCTCAGCAGCGAAGTACCTGGCTCGAAAAGATCACGAACAAGAACGCGATCTTAGAAAGAGTGAGTTGGAGGCTCAACGCGTTGATGACGGTTTAGAGAAACGTATGATCTTTGCCTGAAGCATCGGCGACGGAGAGCGTGTTTGAAGAGTTCGGAAGGGTTTATTTTTTCATATCTTTGCTTTTACCTATCGAGCCTTATAAACGGCTATCTGCGGAAACACAATGTGAATTATGGATCTGAATTCTACTCATCAATTTGAGATCCATATCATGCTCAATTCTCTACGGCATGGGAGCAATAGTATTCATCCCTCAAAAGCTGTTTTTTTTTTTTTTTTGCTTTCGGGATGGTAGCTTGTAAACTAAGAAAACATTCTGCGTGCTGTCTGTTGTCTTGGTTGAGCATTTGTCGGGCTCTTTGAAGTTACTGAATGCTTTTCTTGACTATCCGCATCTCCAGTCGTGTGCCTGGCCGGTTTAACACAAATGTGGCTATGTGCAGTGCCCCTTTTCCACGTGTAGCGTACCAGGCTGAGCTTGTATCATATAGCTTATGCTCACGAGCCCAGGGCGGAAAATAGTGAGATAAGCGTGCACACACTTGATTCTAGTCCAACTGAGTCTCCACGATCCAAGTTTATTAAGTACTTATGTCTCGATTCGACTGATTGCAGTTTGATAAACTTGCCACCCATTCTCAGGTCTTTTTGACTGTACCTCTCCAATCAAGCACTCAGGTCCGACCTGTTGTTCCCTTGGCTTGCCCTTACCGATTTCTTCGTCGGCACGGACATGTTCTAGTAGGTAGCCTCATTGAGTTCATCAAGATTTTCACATACAGCGAGATGAAACCCAGTGCCACAACACTTCACCTTCTAACAGTGAGTCAGAGATGGATGCGTTTAGAGGCTGGCTGGTGAATTATGGATTTAATTCATGTAGATGATTAAATGACTTTCTCTTCTTACCATACGGCCCTGAAACCTCAAAGGTTTATCAGTTAGGTACCGAATGGCTTGAAGCCGTTGAGTTGAGAATGTCTGACAAGGTCACCCGTCGAACTCAAGCTAATGACGATTTGATGGTGATGGTCAGCTTGATGATATGCGCTTGGGTCGAGACCATCGTATTCAGAGGGAAAACCTTTGGCGATGATGACGATGACGAACCACTTCAGCCCACTTGGATACTTACACCCCTCATCACCAAAACATTACCATGACACAACTCATCCTTCCCTTCCTGCTCTCCTTCACCCTCATCCTGTCGGTCGTCTACTATTACCGCTACTACTGCCAACCACATCCGGACCCGCCCCTGCTCAACCGCCTTCCGTGGTATCGTCAGCCTTCCGATCCTTTCGAGCCTTATCAACCTATTCACCAACAGAACCCTCCTATCCGAATCCTCTTCCTCAGCACTGTCCAAGGTGGTGACTTGACATCTTTTCTTTACCCTCTCCTTCCGCTCATTAACCTTCTTTTTCCCTCCCCCAGATTCAGTCACACGCGTTGACACTTTCCTCTACGAACTTTATGGTCTGTCACTTCTCCACTACCATTATCACCCAATAAAAGCCGCTGAAAAGCAATCCAATCCTGATGCTCGAATCTCTCACATGACGAAAAAAACACAGAGGCAGCTACCTACCGCCACCCGTTCATCGAGCCCTACTTCTGGGGACCGGGCTACCATGGCTACTACGGCCCCGACAGTCTGGCTTCGAATGTCGAACGCGTCTATGGATGTGGGTTCTTCGACTTGATCTACATGCACTCAGGCGCGCCGGAGATTCAGGACGAGTTTGATTCGGCAACTCAATCTCTGGGTTGCGGAACGCTCTTAGCCGTCAAAGCTGGAGATTGTAACAATAACCAATGTTTGTGGGAAGCTAACCTATTACATGCCAACTTGACCATCCTTCGGTCAGTCACATAGGCTTTCGGATTGTTTGATTTTTTTTTTTCCCTTGGAGTCATAAGAAATTAACTGAATCAGTAAAGAGTTAATGATAGGTACGCACATGAGGCGGTGGAAATGTTTCCGGTCGAACGATTGTTAGAGATGAAAAAGTTCAAGTATGGAGATCGAAAAGATTTAAGTTTTCAATTAATTGGACATGTACCAGATACATCCAATGAATGGGATTTTTATCCAACCGTTCGTTTGTTTTTCTTAGCTTTTCCTTTTTTTTTTTTCAAAGAAAGCCCCTCCCCAAAAAATCAATAAATCAATAAAAAAAATAAAGAGAGGATGATCTACTGTACTAATGAGGAAATCGGGGATGAAGGATAAGTGGGAGGAGAAGTCAGTCGACGCGTTATTGATCGGTAAGGTCGATGCCGGCTATTATCCCATTCGACTCACCGTCAGCGAGGCCATTAAACACGGCCGGACTCAAATCAAAGAGTTGAGAGCCCCGCGTACGTCTAATGTTGTTGTGGAAAAGTAGATACCGATGACCTTCACTTAGCCCTTCAAATTGACTCTCTACTTCCTAACCCCCAAAAACAATTAGCTCCCTTCGTAACTCCGATATCGACGGCTCGGTTCCTGAGTTCAAGACCAGAGACGCTAGACTGGAACGCTTCAAGACATAATTTCCAACGTACAATTCTACGATCTTTTGCGCACTCACTCAGGTCAGCCAAGGTGTGCGTGTTTGATGGGTCAATTGAAGAGAAGGCGATCCGAAAGTTCAGCCAAGCGATGCTCTCTGGGTTAGTCTTTAATCTTTCACAAAATTCTCTTGGAATTTGATCTTCGTTGAGCTCTCGGTTATGAAGGTAGATGCGTGATCGCAAGCAATCTGGTCACCGAACATGACTCTTTCTTAAAAGGAAATATCATACAGTTCGACCTTTACGACAACATTGAGGTCTTTTTGTTATATGCTCTACTCTATGCGAACCCTGACTGAATAACACGTCCGTCACAGACCATAAACGCCAAGATCTCAGCTGCGCTAGCAGACGAGCACGAACTTCAACGAAAAGCCAGTGCATGTTTAGCTTATGCTCGTCAATACCTGACCGGTCTCAAAGAGCTTGACCTCCTTATTGACCTCTCAAATCGGTCAGTCTCTTCCTCTCCCCTCTACACTTGACTTTTTTTTTGCAACTGATAGGTTTTGGGAATTTCAAAGCTATCGGGACGGTCAACGCGGTTACGTATTTCCATATGGATTCACAGCTAGGTGCAGGCGATACCATCAAACTGATGATGGTGAACTTCAGTTTGTTCCAAGCTGGTGTAGGAGCTCTGATAGACCAGGAGGGTTTGGACGTGGTGATAGAACATTTATTCAACCAGGAGAATATCACTGGACTGGACCTGATCCTCCTTAGAGTTTTTTGATTCTTTGGTCTACTTTTAAATCATTACAAAATGTTTGTAAGATAATCTTTGCAGAATAAGTTTAGTTTAAAGGAGGTTTTTTTTTAAGGATTGATATGCTTTATCATTTATTGAGGACAATTTGATATTTGAGAGTCAGTTTATACTTTAAGCAAACTAAGTCAAAGTGTTCACATAAATTCTGCAATACATCATGGCACCTTTTTTTGGTGCCCCCCCCAAAAAATCGAGGTATTCATGGGATGCCACCATCGTGTTGAATTTTTGCAGAAACAGTAAGTAAATTGCACTTGAGCAATTGACCTCTATTTCAGTTGTATGTTTTTTCATAATAATGAAAATGAAAAATGATAATGACAAATACTGAATTCAAAGTGTCCCAAATTTCATTTGAAAAAAATAATAAGAAGAAGAAGAAGAAGAACAAAATCCCTTAGTTTCTTTTTTTTTTTATGGAGATGTTAATTAACTAGTAATTAAAACTCACAAAATACTTTTCAATTTTTTTATTTTTTTTTGAGGTGGTATCATTTCTCATTTTTGATACCCCAATGATTTGATTTTTTTTTGAGTAGTTGAAAAATTGTAGTTTGTATGTATAGATCAATCATGAAAAAAAAAAAAAAAAGATTTGTAAGTAGTGATATGATATAAAGAATGAATGAATGAAAAAAAAAATTAACAATTATTAAATTCTATATACACATCTTGTTGATATATACATAAAAAAAATGTAATATTTATATTTGAGCTAATAAATACTTTTAGGAGTAAAAAAAAATAAAAAAATAAAAAAGGATTATAACCATGGTCTCCAGATGATTTTTTTTTTACCCAAGAACATTGAGTGAAAAAAAAAATAGAAAATTGTACAGGGGAAGGATCTTCAATAAGCATTGTAAGAGAAGATCAATGTAACACATTCAAAATCACTCATTCACTCACACACATACCTTGTACTACTTTTTTTTTTTCAAAAGTCTACTTGGTTTCTTGTTGTATGGTCAATGAAGATTTTTCTACATTCTTTTTGATGAGTAATACAATAAAAACAAAACCTCTTTATTATGCACATTTTTGAATTCCAACATCCAAGAGGCATTGGCAGAGCCAGAAGAAGGGAAATCCACCACCAACAGAGAAAGAGCTTTGATGATGAGGAGGATGCTTGAAGAAGTTGCCCTCATCCTAGGCAAACCACAGAAAAGATTCCATGGAGCCCTGAAGAAACTCAAAAGAACATAAGAGAGAAAGAGGGAGGATAGAAACTTTGGCACTGCACACACTCAACCTTCTCTCTACTAGATAAACTCCAAAATCTGTGTTCTTGTCAACTGGATTACTGGCAGGATCCAAGAACAAGACCACCACTAGATTTTGAACTCTTCCAAATAGCTCAACACAAAGTTCCTTGTTATTCCTGAGCCAACCACCAGAGGCAAGATTGTTAGTGATCAATCCCATCGGCACAAACATTAGCATACAAAGATAGCCTTATACTCAGACAAATCAAATCCACATCACCCCACGCACTCAACCCACTTCCGGTCTCTTTTCCCATCTACAAAAAGAGACCATGAGTAACAATCCCAGCTTCCCTTTTCCTATCTCCTTTTCTTTCTCTATGCATATGCTGTTGTGTTGTAATGCTGTTTACCATTGTTTTCCCCCGAAGACTTGTTGTCATCAAACTTTCTCTAGTGCACTCTTCAGACGTAGATCACAAGCATAATAAGCTCATTCAATATTCTGTCCACTTCCCCGAACTATTCTATTTTATAGGTACACATCAATTCCTAAACCTTATCTATCTGAGATCTCGTCCATATTTTCCTCTTCATTGAATCTTAACTCTTAATCTTTCACTCTTCTCTCATCTTAGGTTAGCAAATCTCCATAGGGCAGGATTTGAGACAAGGACCGAACCTCACTCACCTTACCTCACTATCTCCAGGTACATATTATTGTTTTCTCCTCACATGTGCAATCCATCTATGAAAAGAGACCACTTGTTGTCATCAAAATTTCTCTAGTGCACTCTTCAGACGTAGATCACGAGCATAATAAGCTCCTTCAATATTCTCTCCACTTCCCCACACTATTCTATTTTATAGGTTAGCAAATCTCCATAGGGCAGGATTTAAGACGAGGACAGAACCTCACTCACCTTACCTCACTATTTCCAGGTAAACCAGTTTTCAGGCTCTTTCAAAGATGAGGCACTACTTACTACCCAAACCTTAACAGCTGCCAAGCTTCAATTTTCCTTTCTTTGCAACCTTGAAACTGCTTTGAGCACACCTCAAGTCCTAAGTACTGAGTTACTAATGACACCTCCACACATTTAAAACCTTGTTTATACTCTCTTGTATCACCACCAATGTCTTTGTCAAACCCTCCCGAGCCCAATGGTATGCTGGAATACCTGTCCTGTTGACTTTTGACTGAGATACCTGTTGGGAAATATGTACGCATGTGCTGTTTCTGTTTTTTCACCTTCCCACTCCAGGGAATTATGCATTGTCATAGTGACACTCATTAATGAGTACAGTGGAATTTGGACTCTACCAAGCGTGCTACTTGTAGGGAATTTGGTCTCTACCAAGCATATCACCTGTAGGAAATTTTGGTCATGTAAACCAAAGAATCTTGTTTTCCATGGTTACATTTCAGATTGGTCTACGTGACCATGGGATGATCTTTCCCAATACTGTTTGTTCTCTCATATTTCTCTGGATATTCTTGACCATGGATTTTCTTTCTATTCTCAACAAATTGTATAAATACTCTATGGGTTCTGCACCAGAATTTCGAACATCATCTGTTCAAAACTTCTCATTCATAAAACAAGTTGACTCACTCATGGTGCACTTGTTTTCTGGTGCATGAATCATAATACCCACCAATACCCTGGTTTTACCAGTCTTACACTACGTGTAGCTCCTGTGATCTCGATGCAGTGATGTTGGAACCACCTGTACTGGATCTGTGGGTGTTTACTTAAACCTAAGCGCCCCCAATGATGTCCTCCCAATTTATTTAGGCAAAAAGCACCTTTTGTTGCTTTTTAAACACTTTTCAAGGTGTTACACTTGTGTACCACCTGTAATTTTCGTCAGGTGGCTACCAAACCTTGTTGAGAAATTCTGAGATTGCTTGAATACCTGATAGTAGTGCGGAGGCACGTAAGTAAACAAGGTAGGGTCACCTCTGCACTCTGCAAAGGGCGCTGACCTGATACCCACCAATACAATAATGAGATAAAAGGATAGGTCATGTAATGAAGCAGAAGAGATATACCTGTGATATAGGTATAGCCGATAAGTGAGAAAGCAAAGAAGGTGAGGAGATGGCTAATGATCTAAGGAGTAACTAAATAAAATGAAGGCCATAATCTCAGGCTCTCTAGTATAGGAGTAAGGAAAAAGTGAAACAAAAAAAAATGAAAGTATGTACTTCTCTTTCCAAAGATGAGGAAAGAGAAGTTTGTGTCCACACACCTAGCTTTTTATTATATATACATCATTTTGAACTGGTTGGGGTTGTGGTCATTAATTTTGTTAGGATTGATGTGTCATCTCTAAGTTTATCTACTCCTTTGTCCATTCAATGATACCTTGTCTCAAACCATCCATCAACCACTTTGTTTGTCCAATGATCCTTCATCTCAAACCTCTAATCCTCCATTCTAACCTGACATGTCATTTTTCATTATGAAGTCAAATGAATATCAACACTTGTCTATCAGATTCTAGGACCATGAGTGAGTCCTAAGCACGCCTGGGGACGTCCACATGACACCTATAGCCAAAAAGCGCCTATTTGTGTTTGCAACTTCTTTTTTTTTACCTCCGTAGGACATCCAGAGAAGGTACAAGGCTATTCCAAGGTGTGGGAGACTGAAAAATTGTGTGCGTGCCTTTTAGCCCCTCTTGCCATAGGTGTTTCTGACTTATGAAACTGGAAAAGGGCCCCTGTATTGGGGGTTTGGGACCAAAAGGACCTAGGAGCGCCCCTAAGCTACCATGGGAACTTGCCCTTGAAGGCTTACCTTGAGAAACCTTGATTATTTACTCCTGTTGGACCGTGGAAGTCCAGGAGAATGATTCTTGGTGGAATGAAATAATTACCTGATGGTGGGGATTTCTGGATGGACCAATTCAGGGGGGAAATGGCAAACAGAGGCTGCACTATATACAATAGAAGCGCTCACAAAGAGCCTGGAAAAGTAAATTCCCTGCAACAGCCTGCCATCTCTGTTGTCTCAGCCAATACAAATGGTGCACACACAAGAATACTACCAAAAGAAACCAGCCCAATAAAACCAAACAAAAATCCACATAAGTAAATCATATCCTGCAAGTTAAATGGTACTGGTATCATGAATATACACCAACTCCTTCCTTGACATCTTGGTAGTTGACACTGAACCCAATTTTCACCATGTTCCCACCCAATGTAACTTCTCTTGCAGCCAGCCAAATATTACCAAATAAAAATCTACCTAATAAAATCACCTTCTATGAGTTCAATCATACCCTTCATGTAGCTATATGACCCAACCCTTCACTAGGTTCCTATGTTTCCCATGTACTATACCCACTACAAAACTACAAAACTATCCAAACACTGCCTTCCTGTACTGTTGGTCTTCAATAGACACATGTAAAAATGGATGGCGCTTATCTTATTAGAGACTAGTGTCCTAATTCTAGTACACGACTGATGGTGTGTTTCTTATTCGAGCCTCGTGTATCCCTGCCCCTGCCAAAACAACTCAATCTGAATGTTAAGATGAAATTTTCAGTTATATATACCTTGTAACCCAGTGTCGCGCTCACTTTCTCTTTCCTCATCTTTGGAAAGAGAAAGTGAGTCCTTCCATTCATTTGTTTTATTCTTTATTCCATTTCTTTCTTTCACGCCTAACACATATGTCTTATACCTTTTTTTTTTATCAAGTTTTCTAGTCATCATTTTATCTCGTCCCCAGATCCTATTTTCATTCTACTCATCACTTGCCTCTTCTTCATCATCTTGATCCTTACCAGGTCAGGACACTCTTTGTAGGCAAGAGTTGGGCTGTCACACTTACACGTGCTATTGCACAATCTTTTAGGTGTCTCAAAACTATTCAGATTTCTTCATGTACTCCAAATGCTTCCTGAAGAAAATCTATCCAAGTAAACCAGCCCCTAAGAATTCCCTAGTGAGCCTCTGGTAAATTTCCCCCACTCCCTTCTACCTGAATCCTCTGTTGACAACCTACTCTGTAGCTGTTAAGAGCTTTTGCATACCACAACATGGACATAACTTTTTTTTTTTTTTCATACCCCATATTTGAGTATGAAAATCTCAATTATGGCTTACCAAATAGAACTTGGTATCTTGTACTCCACAATAACTTGTGATTTTTATTTTTTTGGATGGCTGTTTTTAGAGGTCACTATAAGGTGCTTACTTTCCCCAACCCAGAGGCTTAGACTAGGTTCTAGGGCTGGACCACTCCATATTTGGGCCAACCTGCTTAGAGAAAAGTTGAGTTAAGAAAGACCTTTACTATTGTACTACACTACACATGATACTATTACTGTTTAGACATGTTACACATGTGTATGGGATCTGTGTCAGGCTGTGGAATTGCTAAGCAGTCCTCAGGGCTGACACTTATGCTGAAGTCCAATCCTGGGCCTGCACTCAACATCAAGTTTACCCCTGCATAACTGCATACAGTGACATCTGACTACATAAAGGTACTCAATCTTCAACATATGGGTTGGAAGGATGAGCCCTGGACCCAGAAAGCAAAGCCAGAAAAAAAAAATAGTGAAAAGCTTGTTCTGATTGAATGGTGACTAAATATTTACTTGAATTGCAGCAGAGCACAGGTCAATGACAGGAATTGGGCCTGGTGATCTGGACAGTGTGGAACTACAACATTTCTAGGCTATTGACAGAGCTTTGAAGGGACAAAACACAACAAATGTACTGAAATAGTCAAATATAAGGGTCAGTAACACTAAAATGCCTTCAGACTACAAATGTTATCATT
Organism: Cronartium ribicola 11-2; assembly: GCA_000500245.1. Lineage (NCBI taxonomy): Eukaryota > Fungi > Basidiomycota > Pucciniomycetes > Pucciniales > Coleosporiaceae > Cronartium > Cronartium ribicola. The sequence goes on from AWVX01057878.1 coordinate 12,819, forward strand.
TATTCCTAGTGCAAAAACCAGGGTTTCATGAAATGCAAGACTTCTGAAATGAAATATCTTGTATCATGTACCTAGAGAAATCTTGAAAAATCACAGTGGGCTTGACATGGCTCCTTGATACTGCCAAACCTTTTCTAGTTTTTTTCAAACTTCTTCAGTAACCTCAGGATCTAACTAAGCAGTTGAAGCGATACCACTTGTGATATTACACTTTGTCAGACTATGTCTGTATCCAGTCAAACACTTCTCCGTATTCTTATACCAAATGGTGCACGGTATCTGTAACCTAAATCATCCACATATAAATTCTTCTCAATGTTAATCCTAGATACAGTTCTTCATCACTTGTGATCGAAGAACTGTATGTAACATCTTTTCCTCACTATCTACCCATCTATATTATATTACTTAAATCTAACTCCTGTCTTTTCTACTTTTCAATGAAGTTGCTCGCTATCTGCTGTGTTCACTCTAGCTGAAAAGCTACAACATATTCTTGACTTATCTTAAATTAAAATTCCCTCTTCACTCTAGGTAGAATATATTCCATTCCACCCCTATATCCTCATCCTCATTTTTCACTTACATTCTCTCTGACTGTTCTCCTTTTTCAATTGTTATGTTGCTCAGGTTTGTCTGCCCAAACCTTGTGATTATCTCTGAAGAGAAGAGTGGTGATTAACCCACTGTTGTATAGGTTAGTACTAAGAAATTATATTCATCACTTGTGATCAAAGAACCTTACTCGCTATCTGCCACGTTCACTTGGGTTGAAAAGCTACAAGATATTCTTGACTGATCTTAAATTAAAATTCCCTCTTCACTCTAGGTTTGTCTGCCCAAACCTCGTGATTATCTCTGAAGAGAAGAGTGGTGATTAAACCACTGTTGTATAGGCTACCTTCATAATCTTTTTGTTTTCCTGCACACTTTGATTGTGCACCACATTTCAAGACCTAAACCTTTCACCCAAAAAATCACGGTAGGTGTTGAAGATATACCAAGAGGTTGAGGATTTCTTTGAAGTTTTGCTGCACCATTTACATCATCTTCCACCCAACCAATGCACCAGAATGTGTGCTTTATTTGCCATTTATCTACCAGAAGGCCCCAAATCAACATTTTATTAGTTCTTGACAATACAAAATTAATCCAACAAATTTTGAAACAACTATCAATAAGCACAGTCCCACAGCCTGACACAGATCCCATACACATGTGTAACATGTGTCAAATGTAATATATGATGTGTAGTGTAGTGCAATGGTAAGTACTTACATCTCAGGCTGAGTATCAAGAGACACATAATTAAGTACTATAAATAGACAACATCTACACATACAGAGCAAGCTACTTGAACTAATACCTTCCTGATCTTTTGACAAAAAACTATTTATGATTGGCTTTTCTCCCCTGATCTTGCTTTACAAGCTGCTAAGAGAAGCTTTATTGGTAAGAGATTCTTCATTGCCCACAAGAAAGTCAGATTCTCTGCTTTTATCTTTGATATCAAAGAAGAACTTACCAATTTTTAGAGCCAAAGAATCATTTTTACTTGGGCCAGCCACCTCCAAAGACAGAGTATGTGTCAGCCCTTGAGTGAAAACTCACCTCAGGCTACAACAGAATAAAAAGTGTTACAAGAAAAAATTACATAAGGAAAATCACACATAAAAACCACATAAATAAATTCTTGTACTCATGTCTCAAAAAAGTGTTAGGATATGAATAAAATATATAGATATATACTTATTTATAAATTACATCTCATATGCAAGTTTCAAGGATAAGAAATCCCAAACTGTAGATTACACTACAAATACAAGACCCTTAATATAACTGTATAACTAGTAAGCCATGGACCCTCTCAATATATCTACTTCTGGCTTAACTTCATCCTTAGGATTCTAAAAAACCTGGCTGAGCTAAGATTTTCTGAGAAACAGAAACTAGTAGGTAGTTACAAAGACCTTGGTGAAGACCCAATCCAAATTCCCAGAGAGTCTAAAGTGAAACACCTAGAAAACATAATAATCAGTAGGACAAATCTTGAGTATAAATACTCCACCTCTGAGCAGACAAAGATAAGGGAATCACTTGAATAAATATCTACTTTTTCTATAGGACTTCTTCTATAAAAAATCGCACTCTTATATGTTCTCTAGTCTTTTTAAAAGTCACTTATAAAAAGACTGTTCCTTATATAAGAGCTTGCTTTATTCCTGTCACTACTTTTCTTTTTTTCTCTTGGCTAGAGTTGGATCAGCTTGCCAACTTATTCACTTCTTTAAAAACATACACTTCTAAGAGATAAACCAGGCTATCAAAACTTCCCCTCTTCAAATAAACTACAAAGAACTTAGTACATCTAAGGTGCTAAATTGTTTCTGAGATTCCTCTCAAAATCAACTAGATTAATTGTCATAAACCTTACTAGACAAGCAGACTTGTCAGTAGAAGATCACAAGAATTAAGACTCAACTTGGTCTCAATAGATTCTCTTTAATACACACTTTGTGGTTTATCAAGGCATGAACCAATCTTAGTTTCATTCAGTATTTACTTTGACACTACTAACAAAGTAATTGCTGACAGTATGTTCCTGAGGGTTGAGTAAGCAGGAGTGTTTACTTAAATGAATCTGTTCTTAGATGAAGCTGTTAACCACCAACAGCAGGTCAGCTTTGGTTAAATAGAAAAGTGGATGAATCACTATAGCTCACCTATTCCTTGATGAAATCTAAGCCAGCTGCATTCACCAAGATTGGATTTGTGACAGACCACCCTCAAACACTGAAGGGCAACTCAAGGTTTGTTCCAGTTCCAACCCTGAATGGTGCAACTATCTCATGCATGGTAGTGCATTTCAAATACATGTTTGATCCCCCAAAGTAGAATAATGAAAAACTCTACACTGTTCAGGCCAACACAATCACACTTGTAGAATACCTGCCTGGCCTTTGTGTTGTAATAATGACTGAAGTAGATATACATGTCATGGGCATACCACATACTGTATGATGACATAGATGCTTGTACAGCTGTTTTACCATCCTCTTATTATCCTGCTCGAGGTTGTCTTAGAGAATCTCTTCTCATCTTTCTCTCTGACTTTAACCTCGACCCAACCCTGATATAAGATCAGCTAGATCTTGAGGCTGATTTCTGTGTATCAGGTATGATACAATGTATTCTTATCTTTCCCTTTGACTTTAACCTCAAACCAACCCTGATACAAGATCAGCTAGATCTTGAGGCTTATTTCTGTGTATCAGTTTTTAGTCTTGGTGTCTGAGATTTCATCATCAGTTCCACACTTTGAAAGAGTTTCAGGACTGGGGGACTTGAAGGAGATGTCAACTGGCATTTATTCTGTAGGGTGTAGGGGGGAATAGGCATTGATGAAGGGTTGGTTGCTAGCTGACAGAAGGCCTGGGGTTGGGAAGACTTGAGGCTGCTTGAGTCTAATGACTCAAAAGGATGCAAGCAAGTGCCCTGTTTATCATCACTTCAGCTTTCCTCTTCCGCAGTCTGCCACTCACACATGTGATCTCTCCTTATATCTTGTGTGTAATTTGAAAGTGACACCCACTCTCACACCTAATCTTGGAACCCTAATCATCAGTGGTCCACACCTTTACAAGTATTTTACCCCACATCTGAAATCTTGAAAATACAGCAAATCCACTAAAATCCCATAAAACTTTCATCATGCATTCATATTTATGAGTCAAAGTTGGAGGTACCGCATCTGTCAATAACCTGAAACTTTATACGCTCAGCTACTACTAAGGACCTTATCTATAAGACCTTTCAAAGACCACCCAAACTTGTTGCTGCATATTTTGATGATGGGATGTTTTGGACTGTGAACAAGAAGATGGACATGGGCTTTGGTTTTGAAAAGATTTGGTCCTCTTCACTGGTAACTATGGGCTAAAGAGCATGATTGTTTGTATTGAAGAGACACAAGAGCATGTCACATGTGACAGAGATTCAGACAAACTTGTGAATATCAAAATTGAAACTTTCTGTGGCAAGAGGATTGGTAAGGTTTAACTTAACTCCCCTTTACATCTATATCTATAAACTCTTACTTCAGAAATCCATAACTAAATATCTACATGATTTAAATCTTCAGAAAAAGAAGCTTTGCTGCCTGAACCAGGCCATCACCATCCATCTTTGAGTCCTAACTCTGCCAAATGTAAAAAGCAAAGAATGATCTTCAAGCCAATGGTTGCAACAACTAAAAAAGTCAATACCAAAGGTGTATCTCCTCCGGCCAAGCATTCACAAATTGGGTTAATGTGAGGGGTAGACTTATTTCTGGTCTACTTCAACACTTGGATCGAATAAGAAAAGTAGTTAAAGTTAGTCTGTGTAGTGAGAAACCTGCACAGACTACAGTTAGATGACCTCTAGATAGAGGATTTAGGAATAGGTGGGGCAATGAGAATCTGCTTTGATTATCTTGATCAAATAAGAGCTTTCTTTAGCTCTCTTGGTCAAGTTTGGAACCTTGTGAACACACTAGTCACCCCAGTTCCAAGATCTTAGTGCCACAGTAGTCACTCTAGTTCTTATAAGCCTTGTGAACACAGTAGTCACCCCAGCTCAAGTTGGTTTAACCTCTTTGTGTTTTATCTTAGAAGATCTCTGCCCGGAGTCTACTAAGATGAAAGACACAGATGATGAGGAAGGACCAAGACCTTTGGGTAAAAATGATACAGATGGAGAGAGAGAGAGAGAAGAAAGTTGAGATGTATCCTCAGAAGGATGTTGCATCAAACTACTTTGTAGTTAATTCTAAATCTCCTTTATCTGAGGATTGAGCTCTAATATTCTTTAATGAATATTCAAGCTTTTGTTAGGGTCAAATGGGATGTAGAAAAAAGGGGGGGGGAAGGGGCAAGGACCAGAGAGGGGGGGTTTATATACTCTCTCGGGTCCTCAGTAGAATGATTTCCCTTTCTCCTATCTTTATAGAGTGCTGGCATGATATCATTGGTCACTCATTTTGTCTCTTAGTGTATCACTACTACACCCTGTATATGTGTACCTTAAAATATACTTAATTACACTACTTATGTCTTTTACATAATGGCTCTTGACACTGAGCCCTTAGATGTAGGCTTTTACATAAGTTTGTACTTATTCTATTTGCTGTTACACTTTCTCATGTATTGTTACTATTAATTGATGTATAACATATGGGTACAGCCTGTGGGACTGCTCCACAGTCCTCAGGGCTGACAGTTAAAAGCTTCAGCTTTAGTGGTCCTTTTGGGTGACAAAAAAAAACAATACTAGCAATGTCAAGATACTACCTCTGTTTTACCACCCAAGTCCAAAAATTAGGAAGTACTAGGGAGCTGGGGAACAACAGGTGGAATTCTGCTATGGTGTGTATCACCTCCAAGAGATCTTTGGGAAAACCACTAGACTAAGATTAAGCCCTACCACATAGGCCAGTTTGACTCTTTGTTGTATTATGACATGGAGAGACAACTTGCTGCAGTAGTGTGGGGGTAGCTGTCAGCCCTGAGGACTGCATGACAGTCCCACAGACTGAAAGAAGATATGTACATACATATCAACTAGGAGGAATAGGTGTAATACATAGTGTAACATATGTATTACATGTGTAATAAGTAATGTACATATGTAATGAGTAGTGTAACAATCAGAACACACCTCAAGCTCAGTTTCGAGAGCTGTAGATACATATGTATAGCCACCTGATGGCATTTCATAAGTATCATCAACCAGATGAAGAAGTGTAAATGTAACTTAAGTAACTTGTAATAAATAAGAGAT
>KI577979.1:4483-23065 GCA_000500245.1 Cronartium ribicola 11-2
GTAATACTAAAAAATTGATCAAAATCAATTGATTAGTATCACAAAAAGTGGCTAGTGGTCTAGCACTGTAGTTCAGACCCCCAATTGTCAGGATTAGTGTCTCTTGAGATGCCAATAAGGTCTTATAATCTTGAGAAAACAGTAACTCTGAACTACTTTTAAATATTTAACAAGTCAATAAAGACTTACTTAAATAGGTAAATGCATGTAATCAAGGGTTGGAAGGGAAAGCTAGTATCAAAGAGTCTCCTAAGGCAAGGTGGTGTTCAAAGATGGAGGTAAATGATGGGTAGCTTCAACTTCTAAGATGATTAGATGTGGTTTTAACTTGGTAAGTGAGGTAAAATGATTGATTGGTAAATGTAAAGTAATATAATGATAATTGTAAAAGAACACAAGAAAAGAGAAAACTATTTATAGAGAAACTGAGAGGAGAAGAAATGAGCAAGAGACACATAACCACAAGAGAGACAACTGAATCCAGCCAATTACAAATGAATGAGTAATCCAACAGATGATGCAATGAGAAGAGAAATTCGTGAGCAGTACTTATTACCAATGCTGTTGTTTCTAGACTGAAAGGGGTAAGACACACGGTCTGAGCTCCAGACCTCCTGTCTTCCATTCCACCAGATGGGGACATTTGGTTTTAGTTATTGGCAGCACTGTGTGTGACCAATACATGTGCACATTCCTAACTGGGACTCACACCATGAGAAATACTCTTTCATTCTCTTGACAGACTTATATGGATCAAAGTATCATTTGATTACATATATGTGAGAAAGAAATTATGAACAGAAAGTGAGAGAAGTGATGTCCATAAAGAGAAACATATCCTAAAATAGACCATGAACACAAGTTCCCAGGTTAAGCATTAGCTGCTACAGTATGAGTACTGTTTGTTACAGTACAGTAACTATATGTAATATAACACTTCTCGTGATTACAAGGGTACTTATATTACAGGGATGGATCACAGTACTGATTAAATATGTAATGTAACAGTACTGATTAAATATGTAATGTAACAGTACTGTATGTAAACTATGTGTAATTTTTTAGCTATGAGATAATCTGGTTTCCTCAGATTATGCCATAGCTGACATTAGGTGAATGTGAAAAGTCAAATTTAAAAGGTTTCATGCAAAGCTGCTTCTCCATGAGGATCTGAAATTATATATTATACTGACCACCAGCATAGTTTCATCACAACTCACTTCCAACATATCTGCAGCTAATCTGGGCATGAAACACAACATTACATTCTCAGATGCAACAAAATACCTCATTTTCCAAGGGGGGGACCTTGGAAAATAGCCCATTTTGTTTCTTCTGAGAATGTGATGTTAGTTTTCCTCTTCAGATGAAACACAATTCTGCTGATGATATCTGGGTATGCAACATAACAATGATGTTGGCAATGTCAATGGTAAACCTTTGAATTTTTTTTTGAAGGATCAGTTTTCAAAACCTGCAAAAGTACCCAATGCCGTCACCCCCTTGAATTTGTGGGCTATGGCATCCTCATTTTTGGATTGGGCCATATTTTGACCAAGGCCTTGTTACCTAAGACCCATTACCTGAAGATGAGAATATCAAGGAACAACCTTGTCAGGTTCCCAGCTTTTTGCCTGTGCACCTTTTGACACAGATTTTTATTGATCAGAAGAGTTTTTAGTGTGCAGGATGTACCAGCTGGCAGGTTTTCCCAAGACACCTACTAGCTGACCCAGAGGTATTTGTGTGGGGTCTGAGTATGAGGTCCCTCAACTTTACACCCTTGTGTCTTGTCTTCTTATAGGATATCAGATATGCATTATTATATCAAGTTTCCCTTACAGAATTTTTATTGGCAGCTACCATATAAACTTCCCATCTCATATCAGTCTTTCTCTTGGACTTATCTTTCTCTTTTCTTCAACTTTAAACCAATATACATTCTTTTAACAGTATAACCTTGCCAATTTAAACTCTCTAAAACTCAGTATAACACAAATTTATCCACTACCCATCAACTATTACTAAGAAGAAAGGTTGAATACACTCCCTCTGTTATACCACCCCTGACACTTAAACCCTTGAAACTGCCAAAACAAGGGGTTTGGTGAGTTTATCCTTAGAAGTAAAACTCTGTGATGTCAAATATCTTGGCAGGGGTATATATATCATAGATTTCAGATGTAATAGGTAAAGGCACTTGTTCTATAACCCAAGTAAGACAGCTCAATCATACTACCCTTGGATCCCTCATAGGATTGATTTTGAATCTGTATGGTTTGTGCAGTATGAATCTAGAAGGGTTTCCAAGATTTCGTACATTTCCCAACACTTCACAAAGCCATACCCTAGTTACCAAACAGGCAGGTATTGCTTACAATGGTTCTTTTCAGATTCTTAATTATACATGATTGACTGCCTGCAAACAGGCCAACTGACTTCTAGAGTGCTTTTTCGAAGCTATTCTAAACCTATATTGGCATGTTTTTCCCCCCCCCCAGGATTCCTGAACTGCCTGAGCTCAAGTCAACTACATTAGATTTAGATGGTAGTTGAATGAAGTTTTCCACCCAGATCAGGAATTCTCTTGACTCTCAAATATGATTGTACAAGAATGGTATTTAAAGCTCAAGTTTGGTTCCTCAAAGTAGTCCCGGAAGTGCTCTCCGATTTCCAAAAGGTCTGTTACAAAAACGGCAGGATAGATCAATCATCTGGCTCCAATGGTTTATGCTGAAATGTCTTGGCTGGCAAGCAGAGTGTCTGTGATGGAACAAATTTATGTGAGGGGAGGAGGATGTTCGAAGGTCACAAACTTGAGTTAAGAGCAGACATCCAACCCTAATCAGATCCAACTCATTGGAAACCAAAGAATTGAAGGTTTCTATGTGAATGAGCAAACTCCTAGCCCTTATTGCCAATTGGTCAAAAAAAATAGACCGCACGAAAAAGGAAGAACGCGTAAATAACCTCGGAAGCGATGCAAGATTGGCTTGGTACATCGGCGTGATTTTTTTTCCTTCATGAGTTGAATATTTAACCGAGTGTTGGTTTTGTTATCTGAAATCCTTCAACTTTTCACAGCTCGCGGGATCAACCCTGAAACTCTGCATGTCGAATGTGATTTACTTCTTCGTATGGACAAGATGTGTTTTGGACGGATGAGGTATGCATGGGTTCATCTTCAATCACCCGTCCTTGGGCTTTTTCAATGTCGTTACCATCAATATCTTATATTAAATTTCGACAAGAGTTGTCAATGGATCTGATAGCCGATGATATACTACATTGAATTTTTTGAATTCAAACTCACTCGTGCTGCTTGGGTTGGTGGAGACGAAGTTGATAGGCGCCAGGTCTGCCTGATCGATATGCACGTTCTTGATTGACCTCAGTCGGAGTGTGACGCGTTTACTGGTGCAAGCTCTTACGATTCGTAAACTAGGAAGCTTTCGAAAAAAAATGGTAACTCGATCCTCCTTCTCAAACGCGTTAATGATGATGAAGATAGTCCAAAAAAGTATCAAGAGTCCCCATGTGAGAAGTAGAAAACAAGCTTTGAAGGAGAGTTGTCTGTCGCACGAAAGCAATAGGAAATGGTTCAAAGAGGTCAAAGAAGTCAGTTTCTTTCGAGCCTCGACGATCTATTTCGAGAATAGTAAAGATGACGACTCTTCGTGGCAGCACACCTTGGAGGATACATGATTGGTTCTATGGTACCGTTCTTTGAGTCAGAAGAGCTTACGATCGTACCACCTATATCCGACACTCTATCATACGAGCTCTGATAGTCAGACGAATACATATTATTCGGCATTGCACCAACTCGTGCAATGATTTAGGGTAAACTGAGGTTTTGAGGTAGCCTATGAAATCAATTGGTCGCGCTAGTAAATTTCTTGAGGCTTTTGTTGGATTTCGTAGTCTTAATGTCAGAAGCACTCTTCTGTGGACTGAAGGTTTTTTTTCTTAAAAAAAAAGCTGCGTTATGAGGAGAAGACTGAGCTTCGTTCAGTTCTCAGCTTCAGAGGTTGGTTTCACCCTCTAAAGTTTTTCTCTCTGAATTTTCCTGACGCCCCAAATTAGCTATACAAGCAGTTCGAGCTTATTGACCAGATCTACCCGTCGGACGATCCCTTAACAGCAAAATCACACCGGATTTTCTTTTCAGAACGGTCGACCAAAATGAAGATGTAGATGAATTTCCGGTTTAAGATATGAGACCGAGTTGTTTATTGACATGTGATACTACCGTTGCTAAGCATTTCACGCGCCGTGGGCAAGGACTTGGCGAGGACTTCATCACCATGCTGGTTTATTCTTTCCTTGAGCCTGTACTGTACGAAATTAGAACACGGTAATTTGGAAGTCACTTCACTATCTCTTTACTTGCATCTCACCCGGGTAATCGATGTGATGATCGGGCTAGGGACTTTTAAAGTTGCTGACTTTTGGAAACGACAAGAGACAGTATTTGTATTCCGAGAAGTAAAAGGGGAATTGATGAAGTAAAAAGTTACAAAAGAATCCGATAAGGAAAAAGAGAAAATAGATCAATGAAAACTAGAACTATGAAGCAGATGTCGAACGCGTGCAACACGTGTCGTCCTGAGTCAAGGAGTACTCAACCTGACTTCTCTAAGTAAAAGTTGAGAAGTGAACATATAAGTTGAGAGCACAGACTTCTAAACACTGATTAAAATAAAGAAAAAAGTTGAAAGATCACAAAAGCGTAACGGGTATAATTTTATGTAACATGCAAAATACAATTTATCAAATTGAAAAAAAGAAAGCAGGAAATTGTGAAATCATTACAAGTGACCTTCGGTGGTAGGTACGGTCAATTGCCTCTGTAGGCATTTTCAGGCGGTAAACGTGGGTATACCTTATCAGGAGGGCAGTTTCCTTCGGAGGCAAGGACCTAAGGTCCTGTCTCCACTTCGTGACCCAGACAGACTTGAATGGGGCCATAGAATGAGTGCGTTAATTGGGTGCCACCCTGTACCACCCATCCGCAAAGTGTATGTATGATACTTTGGAGATTCTTTCAACTACACAGAATCCTGGAAACCTCTGTTATATAGGGTGCCCCAAATTTAAACCACCATTTAATTCTTCAAATCAAGCACTTGGGTGCTGAGTTGCATGGGGGCTGTTGATTCGCAGCACTTCGAGCAACAAGTGCCTTGTCAGGCCCATCCCCTATTACAAGAGATAAGAGCTTAGCTGCTAGAAAAAGCCTAAGACCGCCTCTTGAGTTTTGAGATTTTTCAAAATCATGTTCTCCAATCCAATGTGGTTTGATAAAAAGGACCGCGTCGGCCGAGCTTGATGTGAGCAAAAAAATGGAAGCAAATCGGGAATGTGACCTATATCTTTTGTGAGCGAGTCACAAACGGTGGGCAGTCCCATTGCTCACTTTTCACACTATGTATGTCTATTCAAGATTTTCACAGCCTGTCAAGATACAACAAATTTTACAAAGCTGCGACAGACGTATCAACAACTGATTGCTGCATGAAATGTAAGGATTGGCTTGAAGTACATTTTGGAGTAGTATATTGAGGGATATCATGTTTGAATTTGATTGATACCCCACTGTTTTCGATAGTTTTCCATGGACTCGAGGTGAGCGTTTAGATCTCCCGAAGTTTTCATAGCTGTGATGATATCGGTCAGACTAATGACAGGATAGACTCGAATACCGTAATCGGCTTCGACGAGTTGAATTGCGCTCAACTCCGAGTCCGGCGCTTTCTCCTGTCGGTCAAGATTTACGATCACACCTATAAACGTGCCTTCGTGTTTCTGAATGAGGTCGATGGATTGTCGAATTGCAGTCCCAGCGGTGATGACGTCGTCGAGGATGAGAACGCGCTTGCCCTTTAGTGGAACGCCGACGATCTCTCCACCTTCACCATGTGTTTTGGCCTCCTTACGGTTATATGCAACTCCGATCGAACCATAAGTAATGGGGTCAAGCCGAGCGAGCTCAACGGCTGTGATGGTGGCAAGCGGGATGCCTTTGTAAGCGGGGCCGAAGATAACATCAAATTGAAGCGTGGATCGGAGTGATATGATCTTCATCGCGTAGGACAATCCGATAGCATTGAGAAGCAACCCAGAGTTGTAGAGGCCGGCATTATAAAAATAGGGCGAAGAGCGACCGGACTTGAGTGTGAAATCGCCAAAACGTAGGATGTCATGAGCGATCGCGAGTTTAATGAGTTTGGTGGAATGTGATGACGAGGGATCCGTGATGAGAGCGTTCGGAACATGTGGTTCAGGTTCGTTGGTGGAATTCGAGTTTGACATTTGGTTGGAGGAAAAAGTTTGTCGAAGGAAAAAAAAAAAAACTCGGGTTTTGGCTCGATTCACGACCTGTCACGCCTCAGTTTCACAGTCCTCTCTGTGTGGCGGTAACGGTACATGGTCTTCTTCCTTGCTCAGGTATGAAGGACAGGTGTTGGGATAGGGTGACGGTGTGCGGGCTTGTCCTGCAGCGAGCCGGGCACGAGGTCCTAACCCTCCCAAGGTTCAATCCCGGCCTCGGGCATCTACTTGGTGTAGCCCCTGCCGGCTGTGAGCCCAGGCAGATGGCATTCACAGCGGTTCCATCGGCCTGGCTCATAACCTGTGGGGGCCATAGCAAGCCGTTGTCCGGGTGTTTGTTTTTTGTTTTTGATGTCAAGCTTTGAGGTTCTTGTGAGGTTCTTCTGGTGGAGGAAAGTGATTTTTTTATTCTTTTCATTGATTTTATTTGCGGTTTCGAGTGGTTATGATGGAATTCATTAAAAAAGTACTTACATGGTTGGAGAAAGAAAGGGAAACTCAGCTCTAGTGCAAATGAACATCAGGGTGGTTCTGAGTACTATCACACACATTTTGTACCATCACTCTCATCAATTTCCAGAGTGATGATCCTCTTTGAGGTAGGTTGTAAGGCATGAGGCTCTGGTAGCACTATGGTTGTTCTCATCCAGACCTTCATAAAGTTGGATATTGGTCCAATGTTTAGTTGTAGGCATAAAACTCAATTCTTTACTGGGAACTATTTGAAACATCTGGACTAGCAGCTTTCACAAGTTTAAAGGATGGTTCCTCACGGGTCAAAAACAGTACTTTTTTCTTCTTTTTGAAAATTGGCTCTGAAAGTTCAGTGACAAAAATACTTGATCCAATGTTATAGTACAAAGGTCTTGGTGATACTAGCTTTAGGTCAAAGTTTTAAATCCAAAGATCTTGAACAGTCCTTTCCACACATTGTAAACATCAACTACAATGATACGATCACAGGCCATAACTTGTTTTCCAGTATGCAAGTTGTTGCTCTGTGTAAGTTTTCAATTTTAATCAAAACCATGAAGTCACAAGTATTGTACATAGGTTGTAAGTTGACAAGACCAAATGTTTCTCATCATAGATTTGATATATATATCAAAGTGACCCTTAATGTCAGTCATATTCCAACAAACTCTTGCAAAGACTATAAAAAGCCTGGTTGATCTAAACCATTGAAAGTGTTTCAAAGCAATGATCTTCAACAGTTTGCATTTTATTTTGGTTTTGATTCACCAAGTTTGCATTCAACCCTGAAACAGTTGAAGGTGAAAGTTGAACTCAAGCAGGTGTCTAGTTAAAACACGTAGAAGGACCGTGGCCGGGTGGTGGACCGTGGACGAAGGTGTTGGGAGATAGTGTGAAGATGACGACGTGGCAGCTGAAATAAAATTTAAATTTATCCTTCATCTTCAATCTCATTCAACTCTCTCCTATCCGCCCATTGTGACCACCCATCTCGACTCACATCTCAACCTCAGGACAACCCTCTTCACCTCCAGTACCCGTCTTTCAAATTGGCTCAAGCTCACGACAATGGTCTTACTCACTACAACTTGGCACGAATGCTTCTTGCTCCTCCTTCTGATCGTCATCACTACTTCTTCTATGGCTGCTGACCCTTATCAAGCCCTTGGGGTAGACCGAAATGCCAATGAAAAAGATATTAAACGTGCTTATCGGGTTTGTCCTCTGTCTTGACTTATATCATTCACCTTCAACTGAAGAGAAAAAAACAACAAAAAAGAAGATACAAGAACCTGAACCACCTCGTTTGATTCATCATTCCATCTTAAGAAATTGAGTAAACGATGGCATCCGGATAAAAATCCAGGCAATAAGGAAGCTGAACAAAAGTTCTTAGACGTGGGAAATGCTTATGAGATTCTATCTGACGCCGAGAAAAGAAAAGTGTACGATAAATATGGCGAGGAGGGTCTCAAGCGGCATCAAGCACAAGGTGGTGGGGGTGGGGACCCATTCGACATCTTCAGTCGCTTCTTTGGAGGAGGTCAACAGCAGCAAAGAGATGGAAAACGTAAAGGACCAAGGATGATGACGGAGATGGAAGTAGAATTAGCAGATGTGATTTTGGTTTTGATTTACTTTCAATCAGCGTCCTTCTTCAATGCTTTTACTAAGTTTATCTATGTCGGTTGAACAGATCTATATTGGACGCTCGATTGACTTTGAGATCAACCGAAGGGTGATCTGTCCCCTTTGCAAAGGTACCGGTGCCCGTAAACCTTCGGACGTACAAGAATGTGGTACCTGCGGTGGACATGGCGTTCGTATCGTTCGCCATCAGCTCGGTCCGGGTATCTTCCAGCAAGTTCAGATGCAGTGTGACGTCTGTGGAGGGCAGGGTAAGAAGATTGCACACCGGTGTACAAAATGTAATGGAGAACAAACGATCGAGTCCGTCAATTCGCTCACTATCGATCTCGATCGAGGTGCACCCGATGGGTACGAGGAGACATTTGAAGGCGAGGCAGACGAAGCTCCTGATCACGTCGCAGGCGATGTGGTCGTGAGAATTCGAACACGCAAACAGACTGAGGGAGGCTTCAGGAGGAAGCAGGAAAATTTATATTGGAAAGAAACCTTGAGGCTGGATGAGGTATGCGCACCTATCTCCCCTACCTTGACTTTCGGAGAGGCTAATTTTCACCTCTGTATACAGGCTCTCTTAGGATTCACTCGAAAGTTGACGCACCTCGACGGTCACGATATCACCTTGACACGGAAAGATGTGACTCAGCCTGGTATGCTACCATGAGTTTTACTTAGCCCCAGTGACCGTCGATTTTTGACTGAATCACGATCCTTGTAGGTTTTGTGCAAGTGATGGAAGGGGAAGGAATGCCTCGACATCAAGCCATGGGTCACGGTGACCTGTTTATTGAGTACAGTGTGGTCTTACCTGCGCAAGTGACTGGGCAGTTTAGGACAAGTTCGTATTGCTTCTAAATTTTCATTCTGCCATTCCCTGAAGACTAGATTCAATATGTCACTGATCTGTTTTCATTGCAATGGTGCCAATCTTAGATCTGGCTAAACTCTTTGGGGTTAGCGAGAACCCGGTATCACCATCTTCAAACCCAACTGACCACGGGGAACTTTAATATGATCGTTTTGAGCTATTTTTCGATACCACGTGATGGTAGAGCTGGGTGACAAACCATAGGGAGAGAGAGACAGGGATTTGCCTGTGGGTATCACAAAACGTTTCAGCGCTTGTTGATAAGAAGAGTAGGAGACCGTTGAGTGGGGATAGAATCATAGACTGACATGCAATTGAGAGTTTTGAAAATTTTGGAAGAACTGTCTGTAGCCAATTTGGATCTTGTTATCTTGTGGCTATCTACGGGTCATCTATAGGCACAGCTCAAATAATGGAATAATGTTAAGTTTAGGAGAAGGGTAGATTGCGATTAGAAGTCACAAAAAAAGAAGAAAGTGTGTGAAGGTATCTGGGATTGAAAAGATTTCAAAAGTGCAGTATATCACCGCCAAGTGTATACTTTTGGATTGGTTGATTTAGATTTAGTGTATTACTATTAACTAGTACCAAGCTCTTAACAAAGAAGTCCATCTCAAAATTGTAAATCTGACACAAGCTTCTTTTTCATATCTATTACCAACTTGGCAAGTTATGAATCCAATAGACAGCATACACCAATTTATTTTGGATTCTGGCCAGCCAGTTTTTCATTTGACATCAATCTTGAAGACTTACAGACCGTAGATATATAATTTCGCAATAAGACACACCTGTCTATGCTTGTTAATGGTTTTTGTTCTAATCCTACCAAGCTCAACTTTGTGATTACTCTTACTAGCTGGAATTGTTTTAGAAGCTCTTTGACGGTCTTTGAGATGAACATGACTGCTTAGTATCGAATAATATACTGACAAGTATGCGTACAAGGCAACAGACGAATATGATTGTGATTAGAGTTGAAAACGGGAAGCGAAAAATACTTAAAAACAAGCCAAAAGTCAAAGAATTTTACAGAAGTACGAAATGAACAATGTGGTGATGGGGCGGAATGAGAAAACGTTTTGCGTGAGAAAAGGTTTCGCTTGACCAAAAACTTCCAAACTTGAAGAATTTCCAGAAAGTTTTTCTCATCACAAAGAGAGACGACCCAATACATCTCAATACAGATTTTGTTCATGAAGGTGTAAATTGAAAAATATTACTCACCCAAAGAAGGAATTAACTCAACTCCTTTCATCGGTAGATATCACTCTTGCCCTGACAAATAATATTTCGCTCGAGAAACAATGACCTTAAGGTGTGAGGGGAAATACCGAAGGGCAGCAAGGTAGAAGAATGATAGAAGCAAGAGTAGGAGGATATCTGACGGAAAATGCGTAAGCGGTAGGGATCAAGATTGATTTAATTACATCATACGTCATACAAAAAAGAGGTGGATCAAAACCGGTACATACGTAGCATTACTACCTCCCACTTTACTCCAGCCAAAAAGAACAAAACAAAAAAAGCAGATCGGACTCCATCAGTTGACTAATTGACTTGAAAAAATATACGACAGCGATGAATGCTCTCACAGTTTCTAGCATAGACAAAGCAAACTCCCCCTGATACCTTATCCAGAGCTCGTGCATGATAGTTCCAAAAGATTTGGCTTTGATGATTTCGAACGAAGGATGAGTTGTTTTCGGACGGTCTGGTGCGGATGATTCCGGCTCTTTTGAGGTGATCGGGGCAGATGATGATGAGGTGGAGGAGGTTTGTTTTGTTGAGCTGTCTGATGAAGTCATTTCGGTGGTCTGTGTACAAGTGGTCGTTGAAGTGTGTTCGTTGAGATTGGTGTGGGCTGAAAGGTGAAGAGACGCAGAAGCAGCAGCCACAAGGATGTGGACCGAGACTCACCCGTTGGTGGCGTATGTGCGGATCGGGTCAAGGCGGTTATCGGATCGGACTTGTGTTCTCCCTGTGACTGGCGTTCTTCAACCACTTTGTTCGAATTATACCTATACCACTCAAATCCCTTCAAGGTTCCTCACATTTGAAATGGCAAGCACCACCGTCGAGGACGCTGAGAAATGGGCCAACGACGGAACTGGAGCGTTGTCCATAAAGCTCGGTAATTTTATACCGCCTATGATATATTGCGACTGCCTTTACCTGACCAGTTGCCTTTATAGTTCGATCGACTGAGCAGACCGCTCAGCTGAGCAAAGCTGAACAACACTTGATTGGAAGCTTCCATCCAAAATTTGTTTACCCAATCTTTGGACAGGAAGAGACTATCTATGGATATCAGGGTCTGGATATCCAAGTGAGTTGAAGACGCGTCTTGAACGACGCGTCCTCTGGGACCTCCAAAGCCATCTTCTCCAAGCTAACCTGTTGTTGAAATCTCCCACAGCTCCAATTTGACTCTTCTTCGCTCAAGAATTTCCTTTCCATTCAATTTAAGGACAAGTTACCCGATTCCTCACCTGTTCAGCCCGATCCGATCGAAGAGACCCTATACAAATTCATTCCACCGGATTACACAAAGTCTGAAGAAACTTTTAAGAAAGCTGTCGAAGCAACTGCTTCAGAAGTTTTCAGTCCTCCTGGCACGAAAATCTCCTCGTATCGTGCTACTCACTCTAAAGGTAAGGGTAAATCGGTTGCCACGGGAAAACTCGAGCCCTGGGTAAAATGCGAATCTGGTGAGGAGGAGGATGACGAAGAGGTGATTTATGAACTCTGGGCGGCCAATTGGAAGACGCCGGGCTTTCGCGAATTTCATCGGCGCATGCAAATTTTCATACTTTTCTTCATTGAAGGAGGAAGTTACATTGAAGAAGATGATCATCGATGGGAGTTTGTAGTATTGTGAGCTACAGTTTCCTACAGTTCATCATGCTCTCAGCCCTCACCCCTTCAGTTACCTATCTAATTTTTTCACAGGTACGAGCGTCGGAAGCGGAAGACGCATGTGCACGGTCAAACACCGTATACTTATCACTTTTGTGGATATGTCACGCTTTACTCATTCTATCACTACCCATCCTCAACCCGATTACGACTCTCCCAATTCATCATTCTTCCACCATATCAATCTTGTAGTCATGGTTGTAAGTGCATTGAATACTTCACACCTCCGTAAACTTGCTTTTTTCGAGTGCGATTGCTAACAGCCCATAACTTGTCAGCGATGTTATATTCACAGATATTTCAATATTTGTTGAAGAGGGATGACGTAACAGAACTGACCATCGAAGATCCTTCAGAGGCTTTTGAAGATTTGAGAGATAAAGAAGACTTGAAATTATTGATGAAGCATAAAGTCTTTGATCTCGATCTCGATAAATTGGTTCCAGTCGATCGAGAATGGTATCAAGCAACCAAGGAGAAGTGGAAATTGGCCGATGTGAGAAAGATTTTTATTGACCCCCAGAAAAAAGATACCTTTGTCTCATGTACCGTTGTCTTTTTTTTTTCTCTCTGTGGCGCAACCAGCGTCAATTTGCTAGGTTACTTGAAATTGCTTTGAAGATTCGATTTAATAGCGAAGAACCGAATCCAAAAATGGAACGCCTCTATCGCATTGCAGTGAAAGAAAGATTATACCGGTGAGTCTAGCTTGATAAACAAAAGTAATGATGAAAATCGTGTTCTGAATTTAGTTCAAAACAGCTTCAATTACGATAGTCTTGTGAATATATCTAAGGAAGAGCGACGTGAACGTTTGCAAGAAACGTTTGAGGCCGTGATGAAAGATTATGAACGTATTATATCAGGGGAAAGGAGGGAAATTGAGTAAACAGATCATAACCTGGATTTTGGCATTTGCGGATTGTATCTTTTTAACATGTTTATTGAAAGATTTCTCTTGTCCCCAATTCTCCATCAAGCTTATGTTAACCATCGACCCTTTCTGGGCCGTAGGTTGCCACAAGATTGTCCCCGTGGTGGACAATGGAACACCCTACACTGATACAGTACGGCGGCGGTTCGAATGTTCAGGCATGGTTCTCCGTCATGTCGGCGAATTTTAGTTGAGCGCAAGCTTTCATTGCCATAGTGGATGTCGCATGAAGTCACCATCCCAAAGCCGATTGTTCCGTAGTCAACCTGGATGACAGTCTACCTGTTATCTTTTTGGGCCAGACAGCTCATCGTTCGAAGAGTGACATCAACCGGTCCAAAGAATTTCTGTAGCAAAATCGACGCCAGATGATGATGATGATGTTCGCAACGCCCAAAAGTTAAAACGTCTCCGTATGACTATATCGTTGTATCTGATTTACCCGAATCAAGGATGCTTGTTGTCGTACAAAACTTTTTAGGACTCGTTTTGAAGCTTGAGTATTAGTTAACTTAACTAAGTCCCACCTCGCTCGGAAGCCTCCGAGTCCTCGAGGAGGGACTTACATACAGCTAATTATGTCGGACCAGTGGCGTACGACAGATTCCAGTGCACCTGCAGCCTTCCCTCCCCATTTCCCCCTCTCTCTCCTTCTCAATCTCCTCAGTCCATTGATAAAAAAGGTGTCTTTCACCATTGTACATGTGCCTGTGCCCCCACTTCCCTCGTCTTATCTGTCCTTCTCAGCCCATTTGACTGGAATGACCAGTAGTGTGAAGGGAGGATGTAATGTACTGCGGAGGCTGTATTGATATTGGAAGTTAAAATCACGGGCCCAAAGCTTTTAAACTTTTGGACTGGCGGCAAATTCCCTAGTATGTACTATGTAATGCAGTCTCGTAGAACAACACTACGTCTTCCCTGTACTTCTCTTTTCATAGTGGGACCTTCTCTAGCATAATGTTCATAGATTAATGTGCTGAGTAGGTTTTGAGAGGAATCAATCGTCCCGTAGCCTCTTAACTTAACTAAGTCTCTCCTGAAAAAGCCTCCAGGGCCTCGAGAAGAGACTTATAGCTAATGTCGGACAACTGGCCTGAGACCGACAGACTCTAAGCCATCTGCTAGCTACTATGGTTTTCTCTCTCTCTCTCTCTCTCTCTCTCTCTCTCTGTAGAATAAGATTTTTTTTGTGATGAAGCGTAATTTAAAAAATAAAATAAAAAATCTTAAAGAGGTATTTAATGATTTCAAAATGATTTATTTAATGGTTAATAAAGAAGGGATTCAATTAAACTTTTGATTGACTAACGAGAAAAAAAGCCTCACGAGTTGTTCCTTAATCGTTAAGCTGATCAATTTTTTTTTTTTATATTTTAAAACAAACTGTACCTTTCTTTTCAGAAAGAGAGGAAGGGACACAAAATCCAGTGAGAGCAAGAGTATCGCAAAATTGTTGAGAGATGAGTTTTCCTTATTTGATTGTAAGCGACTTTCGTCCAAAGAGGACAGAAGAGTTTATTTGATTTCTTTCATTTTCATTTCATCACTGTTGATCCGTACAGACATAGCATTTGATATGGTTACCATAGTTACGGTTTCTTTTCTCATCTCTCTGGCTTTCGCTACTCTTGGCATATTTCAAACTCTCTTCTGTCAGTATATATAGCCTATGAAGCTGTCAGGAGTTCCGATCCTCGTCTCGTCGGAACTTCATCTATCACAAAACACAAACTAATTGCTCATGGCGTTCATTTGTGTTTTATGCATGTCATAAAAATGTGATTGGTTGTTTTGCGATATTTGCTCAAGATATGTCAGCAATAAAAGTAAAACACGTCAAACATGAATCAAAGCATGTATCGAGAGGATGAAAAGATAAGAAAATAGTGTGGAATTTCAACTCGGAAAAAGGATTTATTCATGGTTCTATAAAAACCATTTCATAGACTTGAAAAGGAGATATTCTAAAACTTAAATACCACTTCTACAAGTGAGCCAAAATCACAACGAAAGCTAGCAAAAAAATAAAATGAAAAGCAACCAGCCTAGATAAAAATATGCAAAGGAGGAAGCGCGACTAGCGACAAAGAACGTAATAAAAAAGAGTGCGAGCCAAACGCTTTCCGGAAAGCACAAAAAATCAAGCAAATGAAATGTGAGGGTTTAAAGACCTCTACAGAGGAATAAATTAGCCTGGTTATGAGAAAGACGAGGAAGTGGAAATGAATAAAAATGTAGATGTGATTGCCTCGCGAACGAAAGCCCTCTGACAAAGATAACTCAAATATACCCCCATTGAATCGGAAGTACACCCGTATCCTCGGATCCAAGGGCGTCGAATGCTCCGGTAGAGAGCTACGAGATAAAACCATATTTGACCGATTGTCAGATGCTGCATTGTATAGTGGAGAAAGAGATTTTGGGAGGTTCTTACGTCAAGGGACTCGGGAGAGGGACAGCCGGGACATAAATCCTGAACCTTGGCCACCACGGTCTTTCCGTTTGCGGTGTTCTTGATCATAACAGACTTTCCGCAATGTGCTCCACCATCATACATTTGTGTGGGCAACGCAACCAAAGGGGTACTGTCCGTATTCACAGTTCCACAGGCGCCAGCAGCTCCCTCCTATGAAACCAGTCACCAATCATCAGTATCTCATTGGTCAACCCAAGATCGAAGCGGTAGACAAACCTGGTAAAAGAATGTGCCTTTCGCGTCACCACCTTGGCCATATATCTGAGAGATTCCCGCAAGACTAGAGACTGCAACATTTGCTTGAAGATGTGTAGCTTTTGAGGGAGAATCTTGATTCGGAGCTGCTTTATCGTTTTGATCGGTGGTGGAAGAATTACTCGGGGATGAGTAGGGTGTCGAGGCATTGGCCTTTAACTGTTCATTGAGGCTTTGGACCTTGGCTTGCGCAGCAAGGATTTCCTTCACTTGGTCGGGTGTAGGCGGATCGTAAGCCGAACGATCCTGGAAAAGATAATGCGAAAAAAATAAGTCATTCAATATTTTAAATCAAGAACAATGTCAGCTGAAAACGGACCTCGACAGGCTTCATGACTTCAATTGATCCTTGTGTTACTTGAACGGGTGTACCCCTCCCAGCGGACATATATCCTCGATTTTTTGTCGACTTGAGGATGTACTGCTGCGCTGCAAGCATACTTTCAGGTGAAATGTGACATTCCACAGGCATCTTCTCAAGAGCGTCGGAACTAGTTCGAGGATGACAACATGCTGTGTAGAATTTTGGGTTCTCGGTTTTCTGTTGTTGACAGCCAATTGCCAAAGATCTGAAATTGTACTGATCGTAGCTTTCAATCGAGTCTGGAGTCCAATTTCGAGGTGTGGGTCGAGCTGCGAAGGTAAAAGCGGCCCTTCGATGGAGCATTACAGAGTGCCTACATGGGTCAACAATTCAAAGTGTCAGAATGTACTCGACTTGGGCAAACGTGATTCAAGCTCAAAACCCAATAGACGTACGGGAGCCGCCCAGCATCGCAAGAGACTATAAGAGTGGCAACGATGACCAAAGAGAAAATGAAGGAAGTTGGTAATAGCATTCTGAAACAAAACAAAATATCGGTTCTACGATACGGCAGGGGGGTGGATGGCATTAGTGGCCGGGATATTTATATATGTCAGTTTCGTTCAGAATATCAAGGTTCGTGGGATTAATGAAAAGAAACGCACCTCTCAAAGCTATAGTATTTCAACTGACAAATGGTAATATCCCCCAAAACAACACCGTTGTTAAAAGCAGACGTGGAAGCCGGACAAGGATTCAGAGTTAAAAAAACACAAAAGGGAAATCTAAATCTTTCACTAGTCGAGAGAGGCTTGAGGTAGGGAAGGGCAAGTTTCAAAGAATGTCGGCAGCAAGGGAACAGGATAAAGAATGGTAAAGGTCTCTGGGAAAGAGGGTGTCAGGCGTAGAAGGGTGGATGGTAAGAGATCTTTGGAAAGTAGTCGGCGCTTATAATGAAGGTGTGGCTGAGGGTCAGCGGCAGAGTTCTGGTGGGTGAGCTAAGAGGGTTTGTTGACCAGTGGTGCAAATGAGGTACTTGATATAGAGTGCCCCAACGAAGGTAGTTGACTGTAACTCTGATGATGAGAATAGGGATGTAGGGGGGGCAAACATAGTGGTTATATACCGTTACCCCTTCGCTGGAGGGGGGCAATACTTACTTACCTTGCAGGTAACGAAGGTTGAATGGGTTAGATGATGTCTCCTAATCCAACTTACTTAGACCCTGAGGGTTTTCATTATTTTCATTTGACAAAGGTCTTTCCGTCGGTGATTTGAGCGAGCGATGACGTCAGAGCCCTGTCTGGGCAAATCCAGTCAAGGCATCCGATCCCAGGAACTGTGCTGACCTCACCCAAGAAACTGCAAAGGTCGAAATGGTCCTGTCCTACCGCCCGAAAATCGACATCCGGCTCTTTTTGTCCACGGTTGAAAGCAAACCCTACCCAATCCAAGTCAGCCGGCTTACACAATCAGGACGTTGCTCGTCTGATTACTTACCACGAAAACCGGGCATCTTCGAATTTCCCAAAATGAAGCGTCTCGTTTTCCAAAATAACGAACGAGTACGTCGAGCGTTCCCATTAACAAGTCGTTTGAGCTTATGAGATCTGCCAACGTTCCAGTGCACAATAATCTTCCCACGCTACAACTTTTGTAGCGTACAAAACGGGTTTTATAGCGTCAAGTTTAGAGTTGTAGCAAACCTATAGCGTTCTTTCCACAGCCGTATGCTACAACTTTATGGTTGAATGCAATCGGGGGGAGGCTTGTTCGGGTCGATGACTTACGAGGTGCGGAGAAGGTATGGAGGGTTGTAGCGTCACTATAGCATGGGTTTTTTTTTTTTTTGGCTATAGATTGGTAGCAAACCGGGGACGCTAGAGCAAAATGGGTAGAAGAGTGATAGGGTCAGTTGTAGCGTCTTTGGGAGATGATGCTCTGATAAGTATACCGCCGAAGGGTCTTTGGGGATGATGAGGCCAAAGCTTGGGGCTCGTGAGTGACACGGCCAGTCTTGCCCTGTTCTTGCCGAGACAAGGCGACCCGGCCCTGGGCGGTCAATCCTCGCGCGTCCAATACGTGATTTCAGATGCTCCCGTATTCACCTCATCAGGAATTCATGGGTGCTGCTGGTGAAGGTCCAACCGCACCCCTCCGCGCGGACTTCAGGTCTTTTGCCGTGATTAAAGCGGCAAGGACTCCCAAATAAAAACCGTAATCTTCGCAAGAGTCTTGCGGTCCACCGAGGACCGGCTGCAGCCTCGCAGCTTGTGCCCACTTGAATGCGCGGTCAGATCAGTGGTTTTGCCGCGGTCAAGCTGGCATACACCCTCACGTATTGAAGCTGTGATTTCAGCTTCAATACA
>AWVX01057937.1:0-17102 GCA_000500245.1 Cronartium ribicola 11-2
GGGGTTGGGCCCACCTAGGTCCGAATCGGGTGCGGATAATGCCCCGCGGGAATGAAAAAAAAAAAAAGAAAAACCTTCACAGGAGGGACATTTGTTTTCGAAACAGCAGTAATTTAAAAAAACATAGCAAGCTTCCATGCAATGAAAATATGCTGGCAGTGCTGCAGATGACCCCGCGGGGTCAGCTGTTTGCATGTAGTGCCACTAGGCTATCTGGTCCTTTCCAATGTGATGGCTTATCTGTAGGAGACAGCAAACAACCCTTGTGATATGGCCTGGATCACAATTGGAGACAGCAGAAACCATGTAAGAGTAAGGGTGTTGGATCACTTTAACATGAAGCAGATTATAGAAACATCAACAGTGGATTGGGTGGCTGGTAATTGTTTTCTGTACAAAGCATGGTTGAAACGCATGGTTGTAATGAGAAGGATCAAAGGGGCCTCCACCCCTGCTACCAAAGCTTCATGCTTGTAGGGAGCCAGCTGCAGCTAATTTAGTGAATCGGATTGGCGTGTTGCATGTAACAGAGACACAGGTGACTTGGTTCTTGATTGCTCAACGGAGGGGGTTTTCGGTGGCCTGATAGCCTGTGGTTGACATGCTGGGAGGAGTTTTGGTATCTTTGACTTGTACATTGGTGCTGATCTGAGGCCGTGCCGGTTGGGATGAGGCGTGAGACGAGATGTGGGATGAAGGATGGGATAAGCAAAAATATAATTGATATGGGAGATTTTGAGTGAGAGATTGCAAGCCATACTTGGGCTAAACATCTTGAGCTTGGGCCCATTTTTACAGGAAAAATCCAATATGGCCCTTCTGGAAAGCCATTGGAGGTCCTCCGACAAGGGTGGCGTGAGCTACGGACATTGTGACGCACTGTTCATGACAAGAACCTGTTAATCATGCAGACTTACCAAAAAAATACTAACAACTTTCAAAGTAATATGAATTAAAAGCATTGTAGCATTGAAAATCATGAAAACTTGTTTTACTCTATCAAAACTCAACTCGACAGTAAAAGAAATTCATTCAATTGTTAAAATCACATACTACATATGTATGTACCTTTTCCAAAACTAATATCTTTATTCTTAACTATTTATATAGTGTACCATAACAAGAAAAATATCATTCAAGTTTAATTTAAAACAAAGATTTATAATCCAAATTATTAAGACCTCCAAAAAAAAAAATTACAAAAAAAAGGGAAGCATCTTATGAATAAATAAAGTAATAAATAATACAGCTTTCAATCAAATTTCAATTTTTATTGAACCTCTTTATTATATACATTTTCTTATTAAATATTTATAAAAAAAATAAGTAGATTAAAAACCAAATTGAAGTTGCGCTCTAGAAAATACAGGAGGTTTCCAATTTAATCTACTAGGTTGAATTCTTTTACGTTTCTTCTTTTGATTACGTTCATGTCTTTCGATTATAGCATCAGATAAACAAATTACATGTTGTTTATCATGACTAAAAAACAAAAAAAAGGTAAGCAAAAAAACAATTAAACTTTGTCTTTCAAAAAAAAAAAAAAAGATAAAGAAACTTAACTATTTAAGAATTTGTAAAGTTTGACAAACATGCATTACATCAGAATGTACTATAGCAGTCCTTTGAGAGATTTCATCAATAGAGATATCTAAACCTTTAGAAAGGTTATCTAAAATTAAATCAATAATGGTTTCTTCCCAATAAGCTCTATAAGATAATAAACCTAAATCAGATAAAGGTTTTTCAGGTGAACCTAATTTCAATTCTTTTTTAGATAATTCATAAGAAAATTCGATTAATAATTTACCAAATCCAAACCTTTGATATTGTGGTAAAGTTAAGATACAAGCAACATTATAATTTTCCAATGATTCTTTCTCTTTAGAAAAATAACCAATTAAATGTAAACCATTTGAATCTCTTTTACACATAATATAAAATAAAAATGGATCTACATCATAATATAAAGTTTTATGGTCTAAAAAACATTTGGATAATAATGATAAATTTCTACACCACGTCTTTTGTCTTCTACCGTCTATCTCAAAAAAATGTAAATCTTCGTTTCGATATATCTCATTTCCAGGTGGATGTAATACTTTACATTTTTTTCTATGTCTAAAAATTTGATATTCACTTTTGTAAAATGATAAACAAAATTCACAAATATATAATATAGGTAAATTAAAAAATTCGATTGGATATGGTGAAAAATACCATGCTTCAATTTCATGTTTACCTATTTGAATCAGATTTAAATTTTTGACTCTTGAAATTTCATGATTAGATTGTGTCATTGAACCTGATGTCCTTAATTTTTCAATTTCATCTTCTTTTGAGAAACCTGTTTGTTCCGATTCTACTTCTTCTATTTCTTCATCTTCCTCTTCATCCTCTTCATCTTCCTCTTCTTCTTCATCACTAACTGCACTTTCTGAATCTATTATCATAGGTTGACTAGAATGATCATCTACATTATTAATTTCTATACTGGTTTGTCTTCTTTTCTTTTGTGCATTCTTAATGGCTACTTTTCGAAGTTTCCCTGAATTTATATTCTCTTTTTTTAAAGTAGATTTACGTGATTGTTTTCCATTAGTTAAATTGATTGGCATTGAATTATGATTTGAATTACTTTGATTAATAATTGGCCATTCAATAGGTTGATTAATACAAACTCTAGATCCTATTACCCATTCGTCTAATCGTTTATTATAACCTACCCAATGTAAACTGATATTATTTAACAAGGAAACAAGAATTTGGATCAGTTTTCTTTTTTTCTTTTTTCATTATCAAAATAAATATTTATATATGACCAACTAAAATTCGATTTGATCTTCATCTTTCTCTTCTGTTGTGATAATTTCTTTATCTTCTTTATTAATTTTATTAAACCTTGAACGCCTAATGACTTTAGGTCTGATCCCTAAAACTTCTGCCTTACGTGGTTCATTTTCATCTAAACGTTGAGCCATTACTTTACAACCTGTTATAATGGCTGAATGTAATACTGTGTTTGGTGGACTTATAAGTGGTGCCACGTTTGAAGTTTGATTTTTTGCATCATCTGTGAATTCATTTTCAATGGTTAGTTTTGAATTAATTATAAATTGTGATAAATGAATTGATACTTTACTTGAGTTATGATTTGAAGTTGGTGGTACCATTTTAGTGATGTAGTGTGTTTCAATGTTTAATGAGTCAGTTCCTATCCTATGGTCTGAATGTTTATTACACTTAATTAAGTCCTAACTTATCAAACCTAACCCTACTTGACACCAAATCACTTGTTAAGCCTTAACTCGAACCGGGTCGTCACTTTTCACCAGAATTTCCAACCAAAAAAAAATAAAAAAAACTGTCTCCTCAATCGATTAAACAATCGCCCAATAATTTAAATCATGTCCTCATTCTTCAGGACAGTAGGATCAGACTCGGAATCAGATTCATCAAGTGACGAAGAACTTTTATCAGATGCGACAGGTTCAGATTCAGGTTTAGAAAGTAAAAAAAAAGCAGCAAATACATTAAAAAACAGATTCTTAAAAACGGGTGATAACGATTCAGATGACTCAGATGATTCAGATTCAGATGAATCAGATGAATCAGATTCAGACGATTCCAATAAACCAAAAGTAATTGGTAAAGCTAATAAATTCTTAGTCGGTGCAGATAGTGATACTGATAGTGATTCAGAAGATGAAGGTCGTAGAATTGTAAAAAGTGCTAAAAGTAAAAGACAAGATGAAATTGATGGTAGTGTGAAAATTATGGAAAATGGTATCAAAATCAATGATTGGGGTGTCATTAGTGCTGGTAAGATTCAAGCAATCTGTTTCTTTTCATCTCGATTACTTATTTATACTTACATTTGATTGACTTTTTTTTTAAATATAGAATTTGATAAACTAACTCGTTTAGTACAACGTCAACCTGATCCTTCTGAACCTATTCCTATCGCGTATATTAAAGTGATCTTAAGCTTAGAGGAAGGTCAAGTTGAGACAAATGCTAATGCGACTATGAAGAAAAAAATGAATGCTACAAATGCTAAAGCTTTTAATACGATGAAACAAAAACTTAAGAAAGTAGTTAGAGAGCACGAATCTATTTTTGAAAAATATAAAGCTGTAAGTCTTTTTAAGTGACCGTATGAAAGTCTCGAAAAGCTGTTGGATTTTAATAATGACTTGTTTTTTTTTTTCAATTAATTGAAATATATAGGACCCCGTAGCATTTGAAGCAGAACTCGCTGCATCGGTAGCTATTCCAATTGAAAAGAAAGTCAAAAAATCAACTACTGCTACAAGTAATACAGCAGAAGGACAAGCAGATGATGACGATTTTACAATAGTTGGTAAAGGTGGTAAATCTTTCTCATTTTCACCTGATTCAATTTTCAAAACTTTACAAGCTGTATTAGAAGCGCGTGGAAAGAAGAATACAGATAGACAAGAGCAATTGATGATACTTGAAAAACTTTTAAGTATCTCTAGTACAACTTATCAACGTATTAGAATCTTATTGGCTTTGGTTTCAAGTCAATTTGATTATAATCCTTCTGCTGTAACTCATATGCCAAGTGAAAATTGGAAATCGGCTCGTAGTAAATTAGATGAATTAATTACTTTACTTACTAATGAACCACAATATGTTGTTAAAGAAGAAACTGAAGATTATGATGATCAAGAAGAACGTGCACCTAATGAGGATGGTAACACTAAATTAGAAATAAGAGGTAGTATTAGTAGTTTACTAGATCGATTAGATGATGAGTTCACCAAGAGCTTACAAAATATAGATCCACATACAAGTGAATATATTGAAAGACTTAAAGATGAAAAGGAAATTTATTCTACTATTGTTCGTGCTCAGAGTTACTTTGAAAGAATTGGTTTAGTTGATGCTACTGGCAAGGCGGTGATGAGACGACTTGAACATATTTACTGCAAAGTAAGTAACTATTGATATATTTCTTTTTTTTAAAAACATCTGTCAAGGTTTCATGAAAATTTAATGCTATCATTTTTCTTCTTCATAGCCTGATGCAGTTATTCAAGCTTTGGAACAAGCTGTGCCAGATTTACCATCAGAAATCGCCACTTCTTCAGTTCAAGCCTCCACAGCAACCGATTCCGAACCATACTCATCTTCAGGTCTGATTCACTCACTTTGCGTTTATCTTTACAAGACTGAAGTCTCGCTCCTTCGTACTCGAGCCATGCTTTGTCACATTTATAATTACGCACTTCATGATGAGTATTATACAGCTCGTGATATGTTGCTAATGTCACACTTACAAGAGACAGTACATGGAGCAGATGTAGGAACTCAAATTATGTTTAATCGTGCTGTAGTACAATTAGGTTTATCTGCATTTAGACTTGGATTAATTAAAGAAAGTCAATCAACTTTACAAGATATATTCGCATCACAAAGAGTAAAAGAACTTTTAGCACAAGGATTACAATCACAAAGATATTCACAATTAACAATAGAACAAGAAAAATTAGAAAGACAAAGACAATTACCATTTCATATGCATATAAATTTAGAATTATTAGAATCTATTTATTTAGTTTCATCTATGTTGTTAGAAATTCCAAATTTGGCACAATTATCATCAGGAATAGTAGGAAATAATGAAACAGAATTAAAGAAAAAAATTATATCTAGAACATTTCGTAGAATGTTTGATTATAATGAGAAACAAATTTTTATTGGACCACCTGAAAATAAAAGAGATCATATTATGCAAGCATCAAAAGCATTACAAAATTCAGATTGGAAGAAATGTTTTGAATTAATCAGTTCTATCAAAATTTGGAATTTGATGATGAATCAAGATTCATTAAAATCTATGTTAAAAAGGTTTGTTTAGATTTCATAGAAAGATTTGAATTGAATTTCAAGAAAAAAAAAAGACTGATATATATTTATTTATTTCTCTCTCCAAAAAAAAAAAAACAGAAAAATTCAAGAAGAAGCATTAAGGACTTACTTGTTTACATATTCAACATATTATTCATCAATTTCATTAGAATATTTATCCAATACATTTGAATTACCCATAAATATAATCACTTCAATTATATCAAAAATGTTATGGAATGAAGAATTATTAGGATCAAGTTTAGATCAAATTTCAAAAGTTTTAATTATATCAAAATCAGATTTATCTAAATTACAACAATTAACTTTGAATTTGATTGACAAAGTTAATAATTTATCAGAAACTAATGACCGTTATTTAGAATCTAAAGTTAATGGTCAAGATCGTAATAATAATGATAATCAAAGGGTTAATGGTAATGATAGAAAAGATGGTGATGGCCAAGGTCGTGGTCCAAGACGTGGTGGTGGTGTTAAAAGTTAGTATCTGACTCTCTCTTTCTTTTTCTCTATAGTAGGCTTGTTTTTTTTAGTGACGTTTGGAGAAACAAAAAAAAACTAACGATTTTTTTATTTTCGGGTTATGGTTTCTTTTTGTATAGATTTTAGAGGTGGTCGTGGTCGTGGTACTTTCTCTGGACCTATTGGTGGTCGATCTGTTACAGTTGGTGGTGGAAGAAGATCTTGATGATAAAATCTTCAAATTGAAAAGGAAAAGAAAAGAAAAACAAATTCCAATGATTTCATTATTTCATTTGTTTTTTCTTTTCTTTTTGTTTCTGTTTATTTGTGGAAACAAATCATATTTTAGTGATTGATCAACACTTTTTTTTTTGGCTCTTCTATTCTTCATAAACGATGAAAATGTTTATGTTTTGTTCTTATTTTCTATGATTACATAAAGTGATGAGATGAATTCTATTCTGTTATTGATTGATGGGTCCGAAAAAAGTATAGTTTACTTTGTAACTGGTAAATCAGATTAAGCTTATTGCAATCCACCAAAAAAAAAAAAAAAAATCAAGAGGATGAAATAGAAACGGGAAAAGTAAGAGAATTGTGACAATTTAAATTAATTTGACATTTGAGATGTAGAAAAAAACAAAAAAAATTACGTTAATAAAAAGGTTAAATTTTCTAATTTAGTTCTTGGTCACAACGTCTAAATAGTCTTATGTGTAAATTTTTGTTCATCTCATTGTATGAAACCTAACTTGTATTCAGTAGAATAAAGAAACTCTTGCTCATCAAGTATTTTTGCCTGGTTTGGTCAAGTGAAAGTTTCTTGAAGCATAGAGTTTAGCACAGTTTGTGGTATCTAGACCACTACCTCCTTCCATCAGTCAAAACCTAAAAAACTGATGATCTTTCCCTTATGGCAGAGATTCTCTATTGTTGATTTAATCACAAGGTTTTTTTTTCACTTACTTAGTTTGTTATCTGTAGTCAGTAAACTGATGATTACATAAAGTTGATATATGCTTCTTCTTGAAGAGATCTTGGATATTTATGTGATTTCATTAATCAAGCTCAAATTGGGATTATCAGCATATTTAAGCACATCTAAAAATAAAAATAAGAATAAAAAAATAAAAAAAAGTTGACCAAACAAATTGATTATCTATGAATCCCAAAGCTTTCCTCACTTATTCCAACTCTACCCTGATAGTTTCAATCTCACTGGGTATGGAACTCCCTTACTGAAAAATACATATGGGCTTAAATCTTTCCAACTTGGTAATTGATTCTCAGAACCTCAGCACAACCCTTCGTATCTATCTATATATATATCTATTAGCCAAAAACTAAAAAAGTCAGCTCCAACCCTTTCCTCAAATAGCCATAGGGTTTTCATTGGTGGAGCATATACTACGTAGAGGTGTATGGGTACAAGTATATCTTGTAGCTGAAATTATGTGAATCACTGAAATAATAATCAAGAGGCCAAACCAAAGGGATTCAAAACTCTTAGGGAGGAACCCAATTTTCCAACTCTCCTGATATTGACATCATCCTCTTGATTCATCATGGTGAGACTTTCCTGACTGTGAATGCCTATGAGCTGGTATATCAAGGCAATTACTCAATCATGCCCGCTTTTTCCACTCCCCTGATGACCTGATATCTGATGCAGATAGTGGGAATCAACTTGGAACATTGCACCTTCCACTGCAGTCCTGTCCAAAACCATTGCCCATCGGAAGGAAACATGGACTATAGCCCGGTATGCTTCCAATGTGGTCCAAAAGGCAACTTCCAACCATTTCCATCACATTAGCAGGGCGTCTTTTTTTGACCATGACATCCATTCTTGACTTCATCCGTGAAGGATGATTCGGGTTTTTGTACAGCTCGGAAGGCGCTGCTTCCATGTGTTTAGAAACTTGATATTCTGGGAGACAAGCGCTAGAAAGCGTATTGGAGAGCAGCGCGTCCATACATAATCCCACAACCGCTCTCACTACCTCTGAAAAGGGCTGCAATAACTCTGATAGCTCTTAGTCTGAACATCTTACTCTACACCAGCACTCTGGCACATTGGACAGTCCATCAATGAGGAAGACAGACCCACAGGTCCTCAAGCTTCCTTGAAAAAGTAGTGCTTTTTGCCTCCACTTGTAACAACAATACCATGGTTTCCCCTGACAAACCAGCATCAGCTATCTTTACTGATCAACAAGCGGCTTTTTCTTATCCCTACAATCCCCAACATGACAAGAAACAGAACCAACATCACCAACCAAGGTCTCTCTGCTCACTTTGGAACTCCATGGGGTTTCTTTTGTCAAAGGCTTCATCTGGTCAACAGCGGGTGTCATCTTTAGGTGCCACCCGCTTCACTAGCCAGTCCGGGCTTTAGAAGGCGCTTAAAGCCGTACAGCATCTGTAGAAGAAGGTTCAGGTACCCTGTACGGCTTCGAGAGCCTTTCAAAATATCCGCACCGGATAGTGGGCTTCGGGAAGCTCAAAAAGCGGGCGTGGTTTAGCAATTGGCTTTTCTAAACCACCACCACCACTAAAAATAACTATTTTATGATATAAATAAATTGGAAAAGAAACAACATTGTAACTTACTATTTCCAGTTATTTCAATCTAATAAACACTTTTGGTTTCAGGATAATCTCACCTATCTCCCAATATTCACTTATCATCATATTCACTCATCATACACTGGAGCAGATACCATAGAACTTTAATCAGCTTTTAAACCATGGCAGATAGTCTCCGATCTTGGTTAGTCCAACGGAATCAAGATTTTATCGAAGCTTTCTCCGGAGCCGATCTAAAAGATTGGGTTTTATGTGTCGGCAATGAAGCTGGGGGTGAGTAAAAGTTTGATTTCAGTAGCGTGTCTTACACCAAAATTGACTTATTAACTCAATCCAAAGTGATATTCAATAGATATAATGGAATCGATTAAAATTTTGGACTAACGTGTTTTATTTCGATTATTATTAAATATAGATCTCGATACCCTTTCGTGTTCGATAGCATTTGCATACCTATCAAGTTTTGAAAAAGAAAAAAAAGAAAGATATATTCCAATTCAATTAACTCCATCATCAGCATTTCAATTAAGAGCAGAGAATATGGCAGCATTAAAGGATGCGATGGGAATTGATTCAGAATCAAGTATTTTACAAAATGATTTAATTTGTTCAGATACATTGGATTTTACAAAATT
Organism: Cronartium ribicola 11-2; assembly: GCA_000500245.1. Lineage (NCBI taxonomy): Eukaryota > Fungi > Basidiomycota > Pucciniomycetes > Pucciniales > Coleosporiaceae > Cronartium > Cronartium ribicola. The sequence goes on from AWVX01057937.1 coordinate 9,585, forward strand.
TACTCCTTTTGGAGCTAAATATGCATTATTAGATCATAATGAAATCATTTCATCTATATTTGGTGATAAAGCAGATGTGATAGCTGTAATTGATCATCATGAACCTGCTAACAACAATCAACTTTATCCTTTGGCTAAACCTCGTATCATTCAAGTTCCTACTGGTAGTTGTTCTGCTTTAGTTACTAATTACTTTGCTCCTACTTGGGAAAATAAACAAATTCCTATTGGTTTAGCTAATTTATTATTAAGTGCTTTGATTATTGATACAGCTAATTTAAAACCTGTCTCTGAAGGTGGTAAAGCAACTGAAACTGATTTATTAGCTAAAACATTCCTTTTACCTAGATCTCGTTTTGCTCAATCAATTCAATCGACTGATTTATCTAATATAAATAATTCAAGTCATCCAATAGATTCGGATAATTTGAATGGATTATATAAATATCTCTCAAATTTAAAATCTGATGTAACTAGATTAAATTCTACTCAACTTTTACAAAGGGACTATAAACAATATGAAATAACCGATTGGAAATTCGGTCTAAGTACTATACCTATAGGTTTAAATGAGTGGGTGAAAGATAAAGAAAGTAATGATTGGGAAAAATTATTAAATTCTATAAATGAATATGGTGTATCAAAAAATTTAGATGCAGTAGGAATGATTACTAATTCTAAATTAAAGAAAAAAGTTGTAATTTCATCAAATCAATCTAGACATGTTAAAGAACTTTTAATTTTAATTCGAAATCACGATATGTTACCATTATTTAAAAATTTAGAAAATCTTAATGATGATGATCCTATTCAACAACAACTTAATCTTTCAAATTTATCATTAAATGATCATCAAAATGAGATTGATACTTTTACTCACTCTAATAATGTTAATGTTAAAATTTGGAATATAGGTAATACTCATGCCACTCGAAAACAAGTTGCACCTATCTTAATTAACTTGGTAAATAAATTAGGACCTAAACCTTTATCAAAGTAAAAAGTGAAAGTGGGAAAAATGAAATGATTATCGATATCTTTTTTTTTTTTAAAAAAAACATGATTCTTTCTTAAATCGTTTACAAACAAGTTAATCTACAAATTATGATCTCTCAATTAACTTTTCTTTTTATACATTGAAAGGAGTTTATCCATTTTTTTGTATCTTTAACAACAAATATCTTTGCATGTAGCATATTGAAGTTTTGAGATCACTATTCTGTATTATCATCATAGTATATAATTGCCGACCATTTTCTGCACCCCTCTTTCCAAGCCCGTTCAAAACTTCAACTGTATGTGTTTTGGATTCATTCAACATCCATTTTCAACCATAGTTCATACACAAATTTGGTCAACGTTGTCTTCCTAAGTTGTGATCGTGTTCCGCATTGGTGCTAAGTTATCACCTTTCCGTATCTCTGGATCAATATTATTCCGGCCCAGACGCCAAATATTTTTTACTGTATCCAGCACTGAAAGTCATTTTGATGATTTCTGCCTTTTCACCACAACACTGTTCCCAGTTCTGTGTTGTGGTCTGTTTTGGATAAGAGTTTATCATGCCCATCCTGTTCATGTTTCTCTGTTTCCTCTTATTTAGCAAAAAAGAAGTCATTAGATAAGGAGGTGCACCTCATCTTTCAAAAGCATGTACTGAAATCAGCTTAATCCGGATGATTCTTAAACCTGAAATCATTGTTAATCTGGTATGCTTCATCTATCAATCATCTCTTGACAAATAAGGTGACCTATGCTGGAGCAGAACACATTTCCAATCTCTCATTATATAACTCAAGTCCAATTGTAATCCATTACCATCACAACACAGTTTTACATATTCTGTCTAATCAGGCTCTAAAAAAAACTGTGCACTTTCAGGGTGCATTTGGCAACCAACTCCAAACTCAAATGACTTCTCATGTATGAGAAGTCATTCTACCCAAATTCAGGGTTGATTTGGGTAAACCCTAGTGAATTAACTTTGGAGTTGGCTGACCAAACAGGTCAACCAAATCTGAAGTTAATTCACTAGGTTTTACATGAAAATTTGAAAGCTGAGATTACAGATTGATGTGAGAAGAGTGCAAGAAGTAACTTCAAGAATCTGGTAGAATCCAGAAAAACTGGATTCTCTGAAGTTTGCAAGAATCCATTTTCTTATGGTACCAAACAGCTCACTGTTTTTGGGTATTTACCCGACTTCAAACTTGAATTCCAAGTCAGAAAACCATGGTTGAAGTTGGTTGCCAAACACACCCTCAAAGCTCAAATTCTTTTCCTGCCTCATCTCATTGTTATGTACTCTCAACTTCCAGATATGAATCTTTTTTTACTACCCACCCTGGTAGGTTGGATGATCCGACTTTTCATGGGACAGACACAGAGACATGTGTATAGGTACTAGAGTGGCTGCATGGACAGCTGTGGGTACAAGCCACTATATATCTCCACATTAGTTTCCATCAATCTTTTTTTCTGGTTGAGCCAGGTCCACCATGGCTAACTACACATGTGAGCTGGGCCCACCTGCCTGTGTCAGGGTGGTGCCACATACACATGTGTACTGTACAGTGGCGCACCAGAAAGAATATATATATAAATGTTGTCCCTGGCCCTTGAAAAATTGGATTTTCCAGCCCTTGCATCCACCCTTTTCTCAGGTCCATCATAGCTTTCCCCTACCTTTGCAGCCATTCCCATCTCCCCAGCTTCAAAAACCTCTGATTCATATTGTTGGTACCACCTTTTCCTAACTCTTGCTCTCCCCTCTTTGAATTGTTTTTTTAGGGCTCATGATTGGAGATTGACAGGACTCAAACCCAATCATGAAACCCATGTTTGATTCCCTTTCTCTTGCATTCTTATATTCATTAGCATTCAAAGTTTCACTCAGTAATAACCAGTGGACTGGTGCTGATCCATTTTGCTTTCACTCTCTAGCCATGCCACCATCCCAGACCAAAAAGCTGCAATGCCTCCCCCAAGAAACATGCCTATCATCCCTGAGGACAACACAGCAGTCCCATAAGTTTCAAATAACATAATTACATATAGTAACCAGAAGGAATAGGTGTAATACATAGTGTAACATGTGTATTACATGTGTAATAAGTAATGTGCATATGTAGAAACATAGTGTAACATATGTACTACATATATAATACATATGTAATAAGTAGTGTAACAATTGAAGCACATCTCAGGCTCAGTCTCAAGAGTCATAAGCATAGTATACTTATGACAATAGCCAACTAGCAGGCCCTGTTATTAGAGTAACCAAGCACAGACTGGCCTATGTGGCCCTGTAGTAGCATGAGCTGGAACCACAAGTCAGCCCATATTCTAAAAGTAAGGAAGAGGTAACCTGAAAGGTATATAAACCCCCTCTCTCCTGCTCAGGAGTTGTCCCCTCCCCTCACCTTTTACCACAACCACCAAAATACACAACTAGCACACCATTGAGGTTTCTTATATAAATAAGATATCTGATCAATAACGCATTGTGCATTAGGTAGAAGTAAATAAGGGTCAACCAGAAAGTTGGTAACCTTGACTCAACAATCTCTTGTTCCCTGGACCACAAGAGCTAGAGTAAAACACCAACAGCAGCAAAAGTGCCTCCTGCTGAAATCTAAGAGGGAGTAGAGCCACAGGTGGTTAGATAGGCCTAACTGCAGAAGCTCCTCCCTATATTCTAGTCCAAAGGAATCCTATTGATGATTCAAATCCTCTACAAGGAGGTCCTCTACTAAAGAGTGTAAACCCTTTATTTAAAGGTCAATTAGATGTGGTCAGTTCTTGGGGTTTTCCCAGACTGCTAGCTACTATTTCCACAGAAGGATTAAGTTAATTGACTAATCCTTCCCCAATTTCTAGCCAGGAAGTGGCCAGACAGAAGCCACCCCCTGTCAATGCCTGTAAGGCCACAAGTTGGTGTCAATTATCATGGGCTGGCTTGTTCACCACAACTTTGAAAAAAAAAACATTTTGTCATCTTAGTAAGCATATTGTTATTTCTTACACTTTATTTGATGTATTTTAATGAGTTCTGACTATGGTCCAGACCAGTGGAATTGATCTAGCTGCAGGCCCAGATAATAATTTTTCATCACCAGGCAAAAATCAAGCTATTGCAACAGGTTCAACTCCAAGAGGAAAAAGCCCAAAATGCTTGATTTCCACAATTCCTTAGTCACAAGGGGTGACCTAGTTTGAGAGAATTGATCTGATGGGTAAAGGTTCAACTGGTATGTACCATTTTTTTCCAATTTAAATCAAGAAGCTACTTTTACTCCAGAACTCCTGATGGTGACTAATGATTTGCTCGTTACAGGTCTATGTGGTATGCTTTCCATTTCTAGAAGCCAGATGTTTCATTTTTGAATGAATATAACTGAATTTCAAAAAAGCATTTTAGAAATAATATGACCAGCCCTTTAGGCAGTGTTGAACCAATTAATAACTTGTTCCTTAGAAAAATTAGCAAGACATACACAGCCCCCATTTAATGGTCACCAGGAGGCTGGTGTGCCCCATGAGTTCTGGAAATTATCAGATAAATGTAGGCAAAATATCAGAGAAATATCAATGTGTGGTCAGCAGCAACACAAGACCAAATACTCAGACTCAACTGAAATTAATTTGAGCTGCATATGTCCACACTGGAATCATGCAGAAGGTCTTGCAGTCTCCAGATCTACATAAGTACTTTCAGCAATTAGGCCCAAATATTCTTCTGAGTGCCTTCCATGGATTTCCCCCTTCAACTGACCAAACAAAATCAAGTTGAGAGCTCCTGAGAGTTCAAAAGTTGATTGTCCTACATCAAAGTCCTAATGAATCCAATCCAGCATGGGGATTCATAAAGTATGTCCATGAATCCAGTTACCCACTGCACAGGTTTTTGGTGCAGATACTTGAGAATGAATGTAGAAGATGGCTTCTACAACTATTACATTCATACTTACCAGCCATTTGAAAGAAACAAGACCTTCAGTCTTGAATCCTCCCATTCTGGTCCAAGGGGGAACATTCCAACTGATTGCCTCACCTTTCTGGGGCTGGGTGACACCTCTGACAATGGCACCTGTTTTTGACTTCATCTGGGTTCAGACAATACTGCTTCCTGGTTGAGCTATTTTTCTTGCCAATGAGAATGAGTTTTGAATGGTGGAGGGAGGAAAGTAACACTTACTATATGATTGCATTTTCAGAGATTTTTAGATACATGGAGAGATACAACTCTATTGTATATGTAGCTTGACAACACATAGGAAGATAAGCTTGACTGATAAGCCTGTCTGAGCAAATGTACCTGCCCTCCAATAGTTAAGTGGAATACAAAGCTCAACTTGGCTTCATCTGTTTGAATGTTCTAAAGTGGAATCCTGTGTGTGAAAAAGGAGCAAGAGAGAGTAAAGTACATGGATATGTAGCAAGATGAGAGAACCAAATGAGAATGGAAATAATCATCAAAGTGGATGTCATTTTTTGAAGACACCCACCTTGATCTTCATTCCAGGCTTCAGAATCCTCTTGATGCATGGACCTCTCTTACAGCTTTGAACAGTATTAAAGTGTCGACACTGAAAAAATGGGCATTAGGGATATAGATTCATGGCCATCCTTTATGAATCCCCTTCAATTCTGTGGAAAGCAATAAACACAGGAGGATTAATATACAATTTGAAGCAAGCTTACTACTAAAATCACTTGCATTACATTATTTATTAATCATGGGACCTCACAAAGGCATGGCCTTAATTTCATTCATATCTTAGCATATTGAAAATTATATTGAAGTTTTATTTTCAATACTCACAAACACACATTTAACACCTTTTTTTTACATCAAATATGTGATTACATTATCACCTAACAACAAAAATAATAAGATTAATAATAATGTGATAGACAAACAAAAATGAAGATGCAAAATAATAGTAACAATAATGACAAAAATAATAATAAAATAAACAAATAAAGATTGATGACTTTACCTAGTAATAACACCAAACAGAAACAAAGGATGAATAAATAGTTTTATTGTAAACTCACTGGTGCTAGTTTTTTATCCTGGACATCATTGAAATAGTTTTTATTCTTCATATCCTTGAATAGTTGACATAGTATATTTCAAAACATATAAACTAATAATAATTTGATTTAAAAGTTAAAAGAAAAACAATTTTGAAGGTCCTAAGCAATTTTAAAAGTTTATCAACAAATTTAATATTTATAAAAGACAATTCAAAGATCTAAATAGATCTAAAACAAACTTAAATTTATATTTAACATACAATTAAAATTAACATAAATGAATTTGAATTAGGATAAAGAATCTGAATTAAATAAACAATTTGATGAATAAACTTAGATCCTTTTGAACTTCAAAGCAGTTTTAAGATTCTTCTAAGTTTAAAAATAAAAATTAGAATGTTTTAAATTTAAAAAACAATTAGATTATAAAAAAATGAGTAAATATAAGAAAAAACAAAATAAATGTATAAATAATATAGAATATTATAAATGATATAAGGTATAAAGCACTATAGTTATAAAATGATAAGATGAAGATATTTGCCTGTTTTGGGACACAGGACTTAATGAAGATAATTTGGTACATGAGTATGTGAGATACAACCTTCTCCAGCTCCTGGTTAAAGCACTGAACTACAACATGTATGAGAGAGTGAAAAGATATTAACAGTTTGTAGTGATGAGAAATAAGAGATGCAGTTAACAAGTACCTAATGGCAGGTTCAGCAGGGAAGTTGAGAGCAGGGAAGATGGATGTGAGTTATTTACCCAAGTGGGCTGTGGAACAAGTAAGGCTATAGAAAGAGGTATTCAGGTTATGATAAAGCAATGCTAAAGTGAAAAGGATAAGTGAAAAGTAGAAATAGTAAGTATGTTCTCTTTCCAAAGACAAGGGGAAAGAGAGCATCTGTTCTGTTGGGGTGCTAGGTATATATATCATTTCCACAGTATTGTTTGGTTCTTGATCAATCTATTATCAGGTTAGTTGTATCCAGATGTAGTGTGGCTGTACTTTGTGATGGGTAGGCATGGATTGGGCTTCCTCTTTGGTATGCAAAGTGGAAACGGATTTGTTTCATGATGCGCTTTGGGACCTTTAGCTGTTCACTGGTCTTGGTATGCTGGCTCATTCATTTGCCATACTCCTAGTGGCAGTTTCTTCTTCTTGCTTCAATTGAACATCAACATAAGATATAAACAATTTACATAATGTAGTATATATAAGTATGTATTATTACATGCAGGACACATGCATAAGATAAAATAGAAACATAATAAAACAAAAAGAAAAGAAAAAGTAATTAAAGACAAAGCCAAATGCTGGCCCCACCCAAGCTGTTTACACCAATGGGTGGCCAGCTCACAGGCAAGGCCATTGCATGTGTTAAACCAAGAAAATTAAAGTAAAGTCTGAATTTGTAAAGATAGATTGATAATCAGGGATCTTGAGTTTTTTGAAAGTTTAGCAAATATATA
>KI578043.1:622-16519 GCA_000500245.1 Cronartium ribicola 11-2
CATATGCCCATGTCATCAGATTACTATTTCAATCTTTCCAACCCAGGCTAATTGGTTGGAATGGCAAAGAGGGTGAACATGTGATGTAATCAACTGCGGAGCCTGTATTTACATTGGGAGTAAAGACAGTGTCCAAAAGCTTTTGGACTTTTGGACTTCTGGACTTGTAAGATTCGACAAGGACTTGAAACAAAGTCCATAAAGGCCTTTTCCTCACTCTCCTCACTCACACCATGATTTCATCTACTCGGAATCGCACCCGCGCACAGGCTCACTTGAACTCGATGAAACCAATTTCCAAGACGTGGGTATTGTATGAAGCAAAGTAGTGAATGGAATAAACTATTAGATTACTTTAAAGATTATGTCTTATCATTAAATTATCCAACTGATCCAAACGGGATTAATCAACAAGCGAATGATGATGAACTTGGAAAGATTGAGAGGGACCTTGTTGCTGAAAGTGATCTCAAGCAAGATTCAGAGGTTCGTGTTGAGGATGGAATGGTGATAGCTGAAATTTTGGGTAATTTGAATCCGATCAAAATCCCTCTTGTGGAAGTAAGTCTGATGATATATATTATACTCTCTCTTTTTTTTTAAAAAATATTCAGCTTTTGCATAAAATTCTTAGCACACTCTAAATCAAAATCCATGACTTTTTTTGGAAGGTTTAGATTAAAAATATATTAGCAGAACGTGAAACAGGAGCTTTGTGTAAACTAAAAATGCCAATAGATCATCAACAACCTCATTCAGAACTTGAAGAAGAAGAAGAAGAAAAAGATCAACATAACAAATGGAGATCAAGTAGTAGTATACTCAAAGTTGAGAATACTCTTGCAACAACAGTTTGGATTGTACGTCCTCAACATGGAGTTTGAACCTTGATGACCGATGGTTGTCGAAACATTATGATATTGTAAAATGTTTCATAAATCTTCAAGACTTTGGTTGATCAAGCTACAAAAGTCAAGTAGGCTATTGATGATTTTTTGATTTTTTTTAAAAGTCAAAAGAAAAAACCTTTTTTTAAAAAAAAAAATCACTTCTAAGGCACGTTCTTCTTTCTTACCATGACAAGCATATGTTTGATTTCCAGTAAATGAGGTCTACATCATTCACCTGTGTCATCACATGAAAAAGCAAGCTGTTCAAAAAAGGCATCCTCTCTTTCACTCCTGCTGCACGGGCTTCCATTGCATCCAGATCAATAAATTTTGATGTAATTCCTTGTGAAGTTTAAAGAAGTCCTGGTTTATGTGAGAATTCTTTTGAGACAAAGCTAACCGCTTAAAGTACCACAGTTGAAAATTATCAGTTTCAGATGTGATCCATCTGAGCCTCCTTCCAGCGTACTGACCTTAGCCAGTATATAGTCCTGCCAGCAATCTGCACCCTGCCTTGTTTTTGTCATCAGCAATTCAATGTTGTATAGGATCTCTTGTGTTGAGTCCCACCCATGGTTCTCGGCACTCCAACATCGTCTGCGGGATTTCAGCGTTTCGTCGTCTGCAAATAGAAATGTATGTATCATTTCTTTTGGTGTGATTCCTTGTTCTCCGAGCCAGGTGAGCCATTGGATGGTTGCTCAGGTGATTGAGGGGTGACTCTTGATTCGAAAAAAATGTTCTTTACCCATGACATGAAGAAGTCAAAGAAGAATATCGAGGAGCTGCTCGATATAATGACATTCATAGAAGATCCGTGAATCCTTTTTTGTATGCCATGATCAGTCTATTCTATAGACTGATCATTTTACACATATTTCTTCATTCATGGCTGCTCCTTAATGATCCCTGGGAGTTCGATGATCCAGCTTGGCTCAATCTGAGCTGTTGGAATTCAATGAATCTGCCCAGTTTCATCGAGTTATAAAACTCCGCAGCAAGGTACATACGCTAAGGCGCATTACCTGAATGTGCTGCATTTTCCTTTGCCATCAAAATCTGCCCTCACACTCCTAATTGAAGGGGGATTTGATGACATGGGCATATGTACCCAGGTCACCGACAACTTTTTGGTCTTTGGACCAAAAAGATTGATAAGGAGGGTTCCCGGGAAATTGGGACTGTAGGCAGGAGGTGGCTCAGAATCTGTTGCTCTCAGGCCAGTGGTTCGGCTTTAGTCATAAGTAAGTCCCTCCTCGAGGCTCGCTTCTCAGGAGGGACTTAGTTAAGTTAAACGGTCTGTCACTGTGGTTGTGTTTCCCACAGTTATCTTACGAGATTACTCTCTCCAGACCTTTACAGCCCTTCGTTCACTGTCAATTACTGTTTCGATTCCATTCTCCAAGCTAATCATCTTGGCAGTGATGCTTCCAAACCTTTGATTGGACTTCAAAAGTTATCGATCAGACTTCAGAAACCACTCCTTGATACACTTCTTATGCGCACGCTTCAAACAGCTCACGGACCCCTCCTGCAAATGCCAGGAAGGTGTGGAAACAATAGAACACCTCCTTTTCATCTGCAGCAAGTACAAGCACGAGAGAACAACCCTCGACAAATCCCTCAGGTCACTCAACCTTACCCCCACCAAGTCCATCTTATACTCACCAAAAGCCTTCTCCCCCGTCGCACAATTCTGCGAAGACACCTGGCGATTGAAAGACCGCTGGAACTGGGCATCTATCTCCAATGAGGAGACGCCTAAAAATAGGCGCCAACCGCAAGTGTAACTACCCCTATCCCTTAGCGCCGCACTTAGTCAATACTGCCTTGTAAATAGATGAAACAGCCAACAAGCTACCTTTTCCCTGACACAGCCAGTGGGTTTTTAACGGTGCTTGGACCAATATGCAGTGTTTAATAGCCGAAAGGCTCAAAAAGCACTTTAAAAAAATTAAAAAAATTAAACACTTCTTATTCCAAGACAGAATCGAAGTCTAACCTGTACTATCAGCTCAACCTATGCGAAATTCGCAGCCAAAAGGTTATTCCAATCAGAATGATGATTTTCCGTCGAAGTTTCCTTCATATAAAACAACATGTCAGGCATGTACTCATTTGGTTAGGAATAATTGGCTCAATTTTGGTCTACGTGAGTCCTCCGACTAGGATCAAAAAAAAATGGAAAGCAACATCAGGAAAAGACAACATTCAAGATAGCAATGAGAATCCGGGAAAGCTTTAAGTAGGAAGGGATACTAAGGAAGACAAGACAAGAAAACAAGGATACAGCAGGGAAATAAAATGATTGATCGACAAATAAAAGATGTTCGTTTACTCAAGTGATAGTGGACAGGTATGTTACGTGATACAACAAGCATTTGCAAAACAGAAACTGTGGGTGTATAACAAAATCAACTTTTTAGGCGGAATAAAATGGATAATAGTCAGGTAAATCAAGATAGTCATCCAGAAGAGGGTCAACTTGGTTATATGAATGCGGATCCGTCGAAACATCGGAAATAGACGAGAAGAGCCTTCGGAGCTCGTAAATGATACCAGCAAGTGCCCAGAAAGTACAGTAAGCCGGGATGGCAATAAGGAGAAGGAAGAGAGACGCGCCCAGCAGCGTTTCCGATATCCACACTAGTCCACCCTGGCTGGCGAGCACCGGCAGTAAAAGTCCGCCTACTGATAGGCATACAAACCCGAATAGGGTAGTCATGATAGATCCTGCAAGGTATTCAAGTTCTGAAACCCGTGCCCAGCCACGTCGCCCGGGAATTCCACAGCTCAAGATTACCGCCCCACTGAGCATCTTTGCCCACGCGTACCAAATCATCCACTGTTGTGATTGGGCCATCCACGGTAGCTGAATCGCCTGTGCTCCGCATTCGCCTATCCAGCCTGGTGCTGCTGGTTGGGGTTCGGAAGGGTGGAGCGAGCTACTGCAGGCGAGCGAAAGGACAGAGATGAAGAGGAACTCAATGGTTAGGATCACGCCGGTCGACAGTCGGCTAGCGGGAAGAAGCGATGGAGGAGTGCGAAGTTCAAATCGTCTGGTTGAGCCAAGGTCAGACTTGGGTGTGTCCGGTAGGCAGACGATGATGTAAGACGGTCGACTCGAGGGGCGCATATTGATAAGATTTCTGAGGTTCGCAAGGTTGCCAGGTCGAACATGTCAGCCAACGTGCTACTAAGACTAATAGATTAAAGAATGACAGGAGAATGCGGTCATAACCTACCTCAAAACGCTCTGATAAGATAACCCCGCGTAGCTGGTGTGGTACAGCAAGATGGATGAAGCCTGGAGAGGGTTGTCGAGAGACGAGGTGAAGGAATGTTGATGGAGGGAGAGTGTCAAAACTGGGGGTGAGATGAGATGAGCCGACAGCAATAAAATACAATCAGAATTTGCTACAAGTGTTTAGCCATTCACATTTCTCCCTTACAAAGGACAGCCATCAGAAGAACCCAGAAAGTCTCACTTGCCTTGTTCACTTCGATTTAATTCTCAAGCCAGCAGGTATTCCTACTGAACGGCTTGCTTGAAATGGGGAAATACGAGGGCGATGTAGAAACACTTTCCACCAGGTGCTGTTGTAGAAATCGTGTGTGAATTATGAGGCGAAGGTCGTGGCTAGAATTATGGCCACTGTTTGTTGGTGTTTATGAGGAAGGGTGATGATGATGCAGGTAATCGAGGATCGCAAATGCGGCAGTACCCCGGTTGTAATCGATTGAAGCCGGGTACAATGTAACTTGGAGTAACAGTATGCTTCAGGGCCCATGGATAAGGTCGAAAGAAAAATGAAGGGCAGGTTATCATGGGATGCTGCAACTCGAGACGAAACCACGCCATAGGCGACTCACCTGGTCTCACACCAAGACTGGCTGAGTAGTCTTCGAAGGCCGTCAGGGAACGACGCGGTGAATGGGCTGTCGAAAATGATAAAAGCTCGAACAGACTATGCGTCGTACGAAGACAAAGGCGCGCGCACACGCAAGTTGAAAGTCGATATGTAGCGGCAAAGACGGAAGATCACAGTAGGCACGAACACTGCGTGTAATTCAGAGGGACGAACGAAGGCTGAAAAGTGAGTGGAGCACAAGCAATTCCCTTCCACTCAGCGGATGTTGCAACTTTGAGAAGAAAAATACGAGGCCAAAATACGATGTGGGAGAATTGGTCGCCGGTTCGATCACCAGAGTCTCCCGCTGTCACCAGTTACTTCTCGTTGAAAGGTTTCCTGGCTTCGGTGGATGCGCGAATTTTTATGGTATATATCTTTTTTTTTTTAAAAAAAGCTTTGACATGGAGAGACACAGAGATAATCTTTATATGACTAAATCTCACGCGGACGTCTGGGCCGCACTGGCGCTGAGCCGGGCGAAACTGGCAAGCCTTTACTCTCGACTCGGCGTGCAACTTTTGACGGGAAAACTCAGCCCCTCTTAGGACTCGCTGCGGTGCACTGATGCCCTGCTGACTGCCGACTGCGGATTTTAAACCCACAGAAGACAATTGTTGGGGAGGAGGTTAAAAGGGGTTGACAACGAAGCTGATCCCCGTCTCCAGCATCGCCCCTCCAAATAGTGCTTCGAGGCGTTGATTGGTGTGGACGAGGACAAGTGAGGATCAGATCGTGGTCCTGATCGGAAACGTGCTGCTTGTCACACAACTTGTAAACGGTGCGTGTTAACTGCGTGAAGGACTCCTGACTCTAGATTTGAAGTTCTAATTATCAACCGTTGCTATCTTTAGAAGATATGGTACCCGAAGCTTCTCGCTGGAAACGCACAACTGCTCAAGGAATGGAATGATACTGACAGAGGCAGAGGATGAGGAATAGCCACAATCCCATCTCCGACTCCTTACGAACTGGTAACGGGTTTGTATTTCCATAAGATCTCTTGGAGCACGAGTCATCAGTCCACCCCGAGCAAGCCCTCATCGAATCCGCCACCATCCGACGAATTGGGATCCAGACTGAGAGCTGGTGAGGAAACCCGACTGCTAACGATACTCTCACACTCCGAATTACAATCCAAGATTTCCTCTGTTTCACTGTCCAATTCGAGCACTTTATCTGCGTCAGCCCCACCATTCTCGGTCGGAATGGACACCTTTTCCTCTCCTTCCTCTGGTTTCACATTGCCTTCGTCAAGCTCAGATACCTCTAAGTCTGAAGAGTCGCGAGCTTGGAGCGCTACAACAGTAGGGCGTTGAATGGTTTTGTGGAGCGTGGAAAGGAGTTGTGCTACTGCCTCTTCGATTGTTTGCGTTGCGGGATCCTTAAAAGTCGTCGCGCAAACGAAAATTGAGCTTTAGTGACTGGCTCTCAAACTCGCATTTTGCACTATGTAGAGAAGTATTGGTCCCCACACCTTCCTGAGCGCAGATAGTTCCGTCAGAAGGATTCGGTTTCGACTTCGAGAAGCTATCTGCTTGAGTGAGTTGGCAACCGAACCTTGAAACGTCCAACTGTTAATAATTTTCTTGATCAACAAAAACGTGTGGTGGACCAACGAAGACGGGTAAGCACATATGCGCTCGAAAAGCGTAAGGGTTGAGGATTTTATATACCTCTCTCCAGACACGATTGAAAACCAGTGGCCAGCGCTTTAAAAAGTTACGCCCCAGCATCCGCGACACCACCGTCTCAAGTGCATCCCGCAAGGGTCTACCTAAGGGCGAGGCAGCCAAAAGACCCTCGACATTCGAGAGGGTCGAACCAGAAAAAGTGAGGTTAAGACGAGCCCGACCGAGACGGGCGATCGGCTTCCCAGACGCTAGCTTAAGCTCAGTTGTGTCATCAAGGTGTGATATTTTTAACTCGACTTTGCTCGATCCAAGAGATTTCGATCTCTACATCAACCATTGATCAATCGAAATCCGATGAGGAGTTTGAGACAGGGGCAAACCATTCGAGTATTCTTTACTTCCCTCCGCAGTGATTTGCTCTCGAAAGTCCTCGAAGCACAAAATACCGTCTCTGACATACTGGTCAACAGAGCCAAAGATGGTTGGTAAGTTTCTGTCTCTCTGGAGAGTATAGATTCGATCATGCTGTGTATGCACCTCGCGAAGCACATCAAGCAGGACGGTCATCAGGGAGCTGCCAAGGGTCGCGCAGGGAGCAATGGTTGTCCGAAGGTGCTTGAGCGAGACCTCAAGCCAGAGGAGGTGGTCCGGGGTTGGAAGCACCTCACAGTCAGTCAGACTAGCGTTCGACGGTAGGCTGAGTGGAACGATCACATTCAGGATGAGCTGGCGAGGGTAGGTGGATGGGCTGAGCTGGCCAGCGCTGCCCGTGGCAGTTTCAATCGGGGCCTTGAAGACCGACTTTTGAAGGACAACCTGGAAGCCTTCGTTGGTGTTTCCCGATGGTGCGCTCATGGGGGTTCTTGTAATCCGATGACAATTGATAGCTGACTTGATTAAGTGGAGCGGTTAGGCTGGAGATGTCAGTTGAGGTCAAATCAGGTCAAATGACAACGAGGCCGTCACTAAATTTAACTGCACATCAGCCCGGCACCGGTCAGCATAAACTGCAGCTAGCTGCAGGCTCTAGCCAGCTCTCGCTCAATTTCTTGAGTAGATCAAAACTCTGTGAGCTTGGAAAATTCAGCTTGTCTTACCCTAATCACGCATTTACACTAGCGTTTGAGGTCAAGAGACGCCCGCCAGACTTGATTTGATATTTCCGCAGGGCTTGGAAAGGTCATCATAGTGGGTGCCCATCTTTATTCACGTTTCTCTAGCTCTATCCTGGACGCCGGGACACGAGGGAGTCGAACTGAATGAAAGAGCGGACGAAAAGGCGAGACTGGCGGCCGAATTGGACGACGACAGGATGATACTACCTATCATTTTGAGCGGCCTGATGCGGCATGCAAAAGGCCAAGTTGTCACGAGGGGAGCTGATCCTATTCCACCACTCAAAGAGACGAGCAAAAAGATAGCTGACGAATTTGACCTGTTAAAGAAAAGGTAGGCCTCGGTGCTATTCCAACTACGCTCAGGTCACTGTGCACTACGAAAGTACCTCTGCCGAACAGACGCAGAACCCGACCGCCGATGCGAACATTGCAATCAAATAGAACGCCGACACATTTCCTAGCAAGCTGTAGAAAGTATACGAGATAGAGGCAAGAGTTGAGAAGGAACCTCAAGGAGGAGAACATACGCGTGAACAAGAAATCGGCGGTGGTACTACCCGATAACCCAAGAGCATTTCAGCCTCAAAACCTACACAGAATTATAAAAAACAGTCCTTTTATTTGCCATACTATTTCTTATCTCTGTCATGCCTTTTGTTTTCTATGTTCATATTTCAACTCCTTTTCCATTCAAGAGCTTGTCGTGAAGACCAAATGGTCCACCCGTGAGAAGAAAGATACGAAGAAGATGTAATTACATAATACTCGTATCCCAAAGGTTGTAAATAGTGCGAAATGTCATATCAAAAGCACTTTGGAAAGATATAATTAAAAAAAAAACATTTAATAAGCCCATATTAGGCTATGAAGAGAACAGCCGTGAATGCAAGATTCTCAAAGAAGCCAAGGGTTTGTTTGAAAGGATCAGGAAAACCTGTCCTCTCCAAACCATTCATTGCGGTGCACCAAAATGGGGAACCAGACCAGTAGTGGTAGTATATAGGATTCAGCACAAGTACTGGGTTTATTTTTCTAGACCCAAGATTTTGGGTGGACTCAGGGGTTCCTAGGTAAGTTGAGGGTGCTCTAGCAGCTCGTGTTAAAAGGATCAGTGGTGGTAGGCCTTGGTTAAGGAGTTACATAGGAAATAGGGAGCCAAAATGTGCAGAAATGAAGCGTTTATTGGGCTTAAGTTTATATGATGAAGGAGTGGTGCCATCAGCACAAAAATATAGGAGATAAACTTCGTGAATTTCAATGAACAGATGGTTAAAAGATAGACACTGGGGCAGTACTGGGGGGATCAGTAAGGGTTTTTACAAAATAGGTGCAGAAAGTGAGGATTGGGTCAGATTCTTTGATATTGACGGTCTCACCTAGGTCCAAAGAGGAAAGTTTTTCATCAGAAGGTTTGGTTTTTTAGAAGAATACAAAATCATGCTGGTTGTGCGTGGTTTAGGTGCTGTGCTAGTGGGAGGTTGTGATTGTATTTTGAGTTTTTTGGCTGAGGTATCTCCGCTGGTGTATCACTAATGTTTGTTGTATGATTTCAGTTCTGTGAAGGTGATTTGTTTGACTTTATTTTAACATTGCCTAGGAATCAGGTTGCTCTCTAGCTGTTGGCCTTTGTCCATATACACCAGCCAAGTTCTTTTCCCCTCCTTTTTCCTCTTTTTCTGTGTCAGACCTGAATTATAGCATAGTAGCCTTTACTTTTAGTACTCTGATCAATAGTAGTGTTTTGTTAGAATATTTTATTCCTCAGTGTTCGTGAAATTCATTGCTGTTAGTGTGTGTGCCTGATTGATCTTTAAATTCAGAGTCTTTACTGCTGAATTTCAAGATTTTTGAGGTATTTTGCTCTGTGTTTGCGTCTTATAAAATTTAGAGTTTCTGAACATAGTTCCTGCCTGTTTGGCCGGTGCGTGCATATGAGATGCGTATATACCTCTGTAGGTCCGGCGGACACTCGCGCTCGTGTACCGTATGTGCGTGCTGGTGCAGCACGCCAATTTTTTCCAGATGACCGGCTCTGGAATCGTCTAAGTGCCACACAACACGAACATATTCATATTTTTTTTCAAGCATGCAAGCAATTTTCCCTCGATCAAGACCCTTGTTCGCTCCAGTCGCCTTGCTTAAACGCCGCTTTGCAACTTCTGCGCCCTCACTTGCCGACGCCGAAAAGCTTCATCCTATATTCGCACCCTCACATGAGCCCACGAAACCGTCCTTAGGCTCGGATCCCTACCCCATTGCTCTCCAAAATCCACTTCATCACACCCGCATTCCCAACAAGTATGAGTTAGGATCACAAGCGAGGCTATTCGAGGAACCGGAGAAGCTTGACGAGGATATCGACTGTCTACGTGCTCGCCTCGTGTACCAGAGTCGTAAACGAGGGATTGTAGAGATGGAACTCTTGCTGAGCACATTTATCGACGGAGGGAAGCTCGCGGACTGGCCTCTGGAGAAACTGAGGACCTACGATCGAGTTCGTTTATTCTTCCTTGTAATCTGGCTTTAGTCCATCGATTCCATTCATCTCGTGTGGTGCAATAGCCCTAAACTTGGTCTTTGTGCTCATGATGAGAGTTCTGACGACTGATATGTGTCTCTTCATCCAAAAATTCCAGTTTTTGAAACTACCAGACTGGGACATCTATTACTACGTCATCAAAAGGCTCGATCCACCCGCCACAAGTGAATGGAGAAACTCTGCGTTGATCAACGAACTGCGCACGCATACCGCAAATCGAGCCAAGCAGATTCGCAAGATGCCCAATCTCCCCACTGTCAAAAATACTTGATTATATACATGCCCTAGCTTTTCTTCGATCTCCCTTCCGCTTCGACTGAGATTTGTCTGTATTCGCAGTCATAATTTGTGCCTATAAAAAACTCCTACTCTCATCATGTACCAATTCATATTTTACCATCGCGAATAACAATTTCTTCCTTTATGTCAATAAAGTGTAAATGTGGCGCCGCACTAAGTATTTCTGAAGTCAAAAGCCTTCCCTTGGTTCTCATTCAATTCACATTTTAGAGAGGCAAAAAATAAGTAAAAGCAGTAACTCGCCAGAATTTTCTTTCAAAATCATCCCACTCTGCAAGCTACATTCATGTCCCATACAGAATTAGCAGCACGACAACAAGTCATGAGTAAGTATTATTGTTTTGGAACTCATTCGCAGGCAAAGGGTAATGGCTACTTACGACTCTGATTGACAAGTCACATAAGGTTTCGTCATCTGCATGAGTATCATGAACAGTGGGTCATGGGCTGAAATAAATTAGAGCATCCATTCCAGATGGGGCAAAGTATCAACTCAGGCCTGGCAAACTTGCAAATGCTTTATTTACCTCACAACGTTTTATGCACAGATTAAGCAGACAACAATATTTAGCAAATCTATATACTAAAGTGCAACAAGAGAGGGAACGCTATTGACACAACGACAAGTGACAAACATACACGACCTTGGAAGGTCAAAAAGTTCAAATTGGTAAAGATATTCAAAGCAAAATCAAGTGGGATTCTCCTTGCCCAGGTCCCATTCACGGATCCTGCCGCGCTTGGCATACCCCTCAATGTCCATCAAACCGAGCTCTTTCCGTGCGGTTCGTTGAGCATGAGTGGCAGTCTGATAAGCATCCCCGTCACTGCTCTCGCTCGAGGAGCTATAGTTCGATACTTGTTTCGTCCTCTTTCGGCTTGAACGATGAGGTTTGAGTTCGAGCTCGTCCTCACTCTCTTTACGACTCTTCCTGGATCTCTTTGACTTGCTGCCACGATCCTCACTTCCCTGCCTTCCTTCCTTATCTCGCTCTCGCCGTTTGCGGGCTCGTTCCTCTCGACGAAGTCGGCGACGCTCTTTCCTCTCACGACGTTCATCTGCCTCTCGCTCTTTCACTCGACGCTTTTGCTCCTTCTGATCTTTTATCACACCCAAGATCTGATCCCAGTCGTCGTAAATGCCTTCTCGAACTAGGCCCGTTGTCTTGTCTGTCAAGTCATCGAGCGAGATATCGAGGCGAGGGTCATACGTAGGAGAGAAGTATTTGTCCATCTTCGAGCTCGGGTGGGGGGCAGATGAAGTGCTTAAGTTTTCTGGGTTTACGCTGAGCTGGAAGCTTTCGCCGTGCTTAGATGCTGAACGGTGAGCGACAGTGGACTGGATGCTGTTTCTAGAAAAAACGTTGTGAACGTGAATATCAATTAGTATAGTAGACCACGACAAGAGACCATGGCTTGTGAGAGGCTTAGATTGAATTACCCACCCAGTTTGATCGTCGCGATACTTCGCACATTCTCGCCTTAGCTCTCTCTCTCGCTCATCGCACTTCCCTCCACGCCTAGTCGCCCGAAGTCTTCTCATCTCCTCTTGTTCGTCTACATCAACTTCGTCTTCCGTTTCCCGGGCTCGACCTTTGCCTTTTGAACCCCTTCCGCCTTGAAGGATCAATCGTTCTAAGTCTACGCCGCGCACCCGTCCTGAGCTGTTACTGTTCCTTTCATCTGTCCGATGACGACTTCCTTCAGTACTCGGACCCGTGCGTGAGGGGGAAGGGCGGTCATCCCATTGCTGGAGACGAGCCGGGTCTCGTCGGCGTTGGTCTTCAGAGCAATCCTCTGTATCTCTCTGAGCTAATAAGCTTCGATTATGATCGTTAACATCCCTGATGACAGACTTTAGGAAACGTTTGTTGGTCGGGAGAGGGCGTGCTTTAGATCTAGTGATTTAATTGTGTTTTAAAACAGTCAGAAAAATGAGATGATAATCAAGGTTTTAAAGTGGTAAGGTAAAGCAACTTACTCGGATTCATTCCTGTTAAGGAAAGCGGAGACACCTTCGGAAGACGTCTGCCAACGTGCCTCTTTCTCTTTAGCTTCCTTTAATAAGATCTTCGCAATCTCATCATCAAGTGCACTGTCGGGTACAATCGCAGGAAGGCTGGCACCCCAGGAAGATCGTAGAAGAAGTCGGGCGGTGGAAGAATCGAGAATGGGTTTGGATGAAGTAGATTGAGTGGCCATCGAAGTGGTTGCTGAAAGATGGTCAGTGCTAAACTCCGTCCTGGTTTGTATCAAATTCAGATTTTAGTACGATAATTTACAGTCACGGTAACATCAGAACCAGCGCAACTCGCTGGTTGCGAGACGTTCTGAGAACGTCATTCAAACTGGCAATGTCACGACCTCGCTGACTGCTGTCTCTTAACCAAATTGAACAGTTGTGATAGCTACTCATCCAACGAGGGTGCGCCTTTCCATTTTTGCTTTTGCTCACCTCAAAGCCTAAATTTCCAAAGCAGGTCATCCGTTTACCTTTCATTGGCAGCTATGTATTCCCTTCCACCACAAAGGGATTGGGATCGATCAACTCGATCCTGTGATTTCTATTCTTGTCAAACAAAAAGCCATTGCGTTTGTTCGATATAAATGCTTTGCTTCATCTGTTTTTTTTTTACCTAAACTAATTGGAGACCAGATCCTGATAACCTAGTTCAGTTATGAGGTTTTGGGTGCGTCATCTAGGGGAAAAGAGTGCATTGTGGCTTTGCAATAGCCCTTGAAATGATGTCACCCAACAGGACAATTACATAAACCAAGCACTATTCCCATATAGATCTACTCAATTGTATGCACTGAAGACATTTCCCTTCAACATGAAACATAGGATAGATCCAAGAGGGGGCAGATTACAAAGGGCCATGTATACCCAAGCCCATCAGAACCTGCCAAATGGTACAAAAGATATACCAAAAGCTGTCAGGGATGTAAAAGAAAGGGCGAAAGACAAGGAACATTACCTTTCACTATACCATTAGATTTTCCTTGGATATGGCATTCAAGGTTTCAGCCGAGGTAATCTAGCTGGCAGTATTGAAGGCTGTTGCAAAGCAACCGTGCACACTTTTTCCCTCAATGAGGCACTAGCCAAAACCTCACAAGTGGATTAAAAGTCTTGACCACTCTATAAAGCAGCCAAAGGGAGCAGAAATTCTCTTTCTATTCTACATCTCTTTATCAATTTTCTCCTCAGTACATCCAACATTTTTTTTAGCTCCTTCATCACATGCAGCTAGAAGCAAATATTTTGTGACTGTGGCATGATCAGCCTGCCATTCTGATGGTTTTAAAAATATATTTCCCTAAATTCAAGATTTCAAGAATGCACAAAAGAAATTTCAAAATTTTGCCTTGAATTTCCACTAGGTTTTGAGGTTATTGAAAGGAACTGATGAAAAAAAAGAAAAAAACTTATACTTTGTGATGATATGTCTAGTGCACTTTTCAGGGGTAGCTTCTGTCAGGCTACCTGCCTGAGCAAGGATTGGGAGTGAAGGGTGCTCAAGACCCAATTGGAAAACTCTGTTAGTAGTATTGGGAACCCCCAAGTACTGACTTCAGCTAGTTGACCTCAAGTAATGAGGATTTGGAGGACTGGTTCTGGAAATCGTGATCTTCACTCAAGGATCAGAGTTGCATTTAGGCACTGGTAAAACTTCACTCTGATCCTTCTTTCACAAGCCAGAGTGCTTGTTTCCTGCTTGGATGATTCTTCTGCTCTAACCCTCATGAGTCCTCACTGACAAGGGTTGTACAAGCAAGGTCTACCAACCTATAGGATGACCCTTATATACTTATACCTATTGCTCTTTGCACTATTGAGCAGATGACTTGGTTACAAGTATCCTCAAAGGTGTGCTGATGGTACAATTTAGGTAGTTGTAGTAAAAGGTGAGGTGAGAGAAACAACTCCTGGCCTGAGGGGGAGGGTGTACATACCCTACTCTCAGGCTTGTCCCTCACTACTGGACTAATGGTCTACTTGTGGTTTCTTGGGTTGCCATGACAACCTTTGGTCAACTTGTGGTCAAGTACATATTACAGGGTTGTGTATTCATCCCTGTCATAGGTACATATATATAGGGCTCTTGAAACTGAGCCTGAGTGGTAGTTAATCATTGTTACTTACTGTACATATATGTAATGTTATTTACTCTTATGATTACATATGTTTTTATGTTAGTATCATAGGTAATCTTTTATGTTACACTTGTATTTACATGTAGACTATTATAATATTATCTGTGATTAGTTGTTTGACCTCTGTGGGATTGCTGAGCAGTCCTCAGGGCTGACAGCACTTGCCAAGAAAAATACACCATTGGGAGAGCTCTTTCTTGCACAGCCTCCACTACCCATGCAAGCCATAACAGACTGTTTGAACATGGCTTAGAGAAGAGTCATTATAGGAAATTTTCAAAATCAACATCTACCAAGTGAAACAATATGGATAACTGTTACTGAACAAGACAGAGTGTGACCAGGGCCTTCAGAGTCACAACGTCAAAGTCTCACATACACAGAATCACATGTTGCCTGATCCTCAAGTTTTGTTTCTAGACCACAAAATTTAAAATTAATCACAGGTGTCCAAAAAGACAGCATTTGCAACTCTCAGAAAATGTGAGGAGTAACCCACTTTGCATATAAGCCTTGACCCAGTAAAACACAGTCTAAACTCATTCAGTTTTGGGTGTAATCCCTTGTTGTTTGTTGCTGATATCACAAGAACTACTCTGTCAATTGGTAATTTTCTGTCAAAATCCCAAATGATGATATTAGAGTGGAATTTGAACTCAGCGTCAAGACAGTCTTTGTAGGACCCCAGAAAGCCCCCAGAGAACTTCATGGTTTAAAACTCCCAATTTTTTGCCTTTTTCATACAGGGAAAAAAGTTTTTTTGTACTGATTCATACCTGTTGTTTCTCACATTTTGCAAAAAGTGGATTTTCATACCTTAGAAACCCCCACATTCAAAAGTTCAAAGGTTCTGGACAGTCAAAACCCTGGTTTTTGAAGAAACTTGTCAATTTCATACTACTTTCACAACTAAGTTTTCAATTTTTGAAAACTTGAAATTCATCCCTGTCAGACTCCCATGTCACTTTTTCTCTCTCTCAAGATCCATACCTCTGACACCATGGGGTTCTGGCAGGGCTTCCTGGGAGTTTTGGGGGTGCTGTCTTTTTGTTTATAGTGTGGTTTTGCATAGCAGTTCACACTTTTGTATCCTATCCAGTAACTGACTGCTAATTACAACATAAAAAGTACCAGAGAGGAAAGTAAAGGAAACACTAAGTGGTCTTGGCTCTGTTGCTCTGAGTTTCAGCCTTGAGGACTGCACAACAGTCCCACAGCCTGTCACAGACCCATTACACATGTCACATATGTGTAAAATGTGACATTATCACATGTACTACAGAGTAATAGTAAGTACTTACACCTCAAGCTCAGTATCAAGAGCTATATACTTAAGTACTAAAAGAA
>KI578056.1:0-12000 GCA_000500245.1 Cronartium ribicola 11-2
TTTTGAGTAATGGTGAGTGTACCCAGACAGAAAGAAACACCAACCTATTTGAAATCAACCTCAAAGATTTGATTTTTCTTGTTCAAGTGCTAATAATTGGTAATGTATCTGTTTTAACCCAGCATTTTCAACATCCATATCTGTTTTTCTTATGTGGGGAGAAAGCACTATGCACATGTCTTCCTCTCACCTGATATTACTTGGAGTTATATTACCAGCATTTAGTGTTTTAGGGGCCTTGCTTGCTCCAATTTTTCAAAAAAAGATGGACTACTTTTCTGGAGCTGAATGTGGTATCAAACTTTCCAAATTTTTAGTAGGAACGACATGATCAATTCCAACATATATATGCCTTGGTGTTTTTCTCAATATTTCTACTCTTACAACTGAATGGGAAGTTTATGGTGTTGCTGCAGCTTATGGTCAGTCTTCTTTTTCACCATTTCATTTTGAGTGTATAACAATGCTTTCAATACATTTCCACTTGGCTCATACAAAGTAGACAGCTGTCCTCTTTAATAGAGAAGCTGACAATAAGTTTTTTTTTTATGGAACCATCAGGTTTTCTGTATTGCCCTTTTCATGCCTATTCAAGATCTGTTTATGCAGAGCTGATCCCACTAGGGCAAGAAGCCAAGTGGTATTCTCTTTTTGTATAATTGCAAAGTTCAGTTCATAAAACTTCTCTGGTATGTACACTACCTCCCTATTTTCAAGTTTCTGATGAAATAACCTCTTCCCATAGACCCATAGACTTTCAAGCTGCATTGGGCCTTTTGCAGTAGGCTTGATCTCAAGTGAGTTTGATCATGTGATATCAAACACCATACCTTTCAATCTGCTAACATCAATCATTAAATTTCTATCTTTAGATCAGACCCATGACCTCCATCATGGCTTTCTCTTTATCCTTATTCTACTAGTGGGCGCCCTTCCAATTCTCAATTATGTTGACATGAAAGTAGGAAAAACAGAGGCTGAAAAATATATTGAGGGTGAATATCAAAATCTGGAGGATATATAGAGAATATCTGAACCTTGAACCAGTTGTGGCAAGGTATCACAAGGCCAAACAAGCACATCAAAAACTTCAAAGTACTGTGCGTTTTACCAGGAATTGTTGGGATTACCTAAACCTGGGACGTCTTTCAAAACCAACACGACATTGAGTGTTAGTTATAGGTGGGTGACTTACTGTGTATTGTCCCGTTTAGGATTGTTGTTGCCACTTTGGGATTATGACCATCGGGTAAACACGAGGTGGTGAAGCCGAGTTACTGCATTGGGAAACAGACTAGAATAGTGTACAGGGGGTGGTAATGATGGGATGTCCTCTTATACCCTGACCTTTCTCCTTCATTCTGATTCTTTTCCTCACCGAAAAGAATCAGTAAGTTCATCGAGTTCGTCTCATCTCACTTAAGCAATGGTCGCTGAATCTCAGCTCCTATTTCTCTCTCTTTTTGTTTTTCTCTTAGTCTATTGTCTCCTTTACCTAGGTCTGTCCTACTGTCTCTGTCTCGTGTCAGGCTTCACGCCCGCCTAGACGTGTTGTCTGATCCTGTAGCCCACAGGTCATTTTTGTTTGTAGATTCCTACAGGAATATATGTATGTACTCATGTTTTGGAGCCAGTTAATCTCCGGAAGTTTGATGGGCACACTTTGAAACCTGCAGGGGTATCCATTACAAGATTGAAGTGCCTCCTTTGTCTCCTCCAAGGTGTGTGCTGAGATTCAATGTCAAGACTTTGTTTTTCCAGATAATTTCAGTGCCAAGAAAATGTATTGGAGCTCCGCTTCTTTGAATTCCAGAAGGATTCAGAAGTACAGTGCCTATTCCGTCATTAGTATTTGACAATGCAAAATTTCTTTAAAAAAAAAATCTTGATTGCGATCACATGTGAGGGCAGCAAGAGATGATGTACATGATTTGTGAGAATTGGAAAGGTTTTGGATGTCCTTGAACATCAGCTGATACATGAGACAGTTTCACATAAACAATCAAGGAAATACAAAAAACCAATGTAGGTTTTTCTTGGACTAAATAGAGAACTTGATAGTGCGCCGGCACATTGGGATTGGTTATTCAAAGAGGGAAAGTCAATTGACAACATGTGAAAAAGATTAGGGTGGAGGTTTGAGTCTTACTTGCATCAAACCATTGAGGAGGGTACAATATCTGGTAGCAATTTCTTTGTAGCTCTAGACAAGTTAGGGATCAATTCATCAAACCTGTTGTGCTGTTTGTACCACTCGGATGTCTATTCGAAGGGCTTCTTATTCCGGGAATTTGCAGTGGTTTCAGGACTGGTTTCAGCGTGGACAAGGCAGGCTGGACATTTCTTGTCGTTGGCAGCGGTTGTCTCACTGCTTGACAGGGGAACTGGGCGTGCTTTCCAACTGCTGAAGTCGGAGCAGATATCGTGAGATGTTTCCTCGTCTCCTGATGGTTCATTTGTGTGGTAGTCGCGCAAGAAAAACGGGACGCAGGTGATTGCAAGGGAGCAGGCGCGTAGCGCATAGTGTTCCTATTTTGACCCCGAGCACGGCCCCACGGTTGAGGAACGAGAGCAGGCAAAGCTTTCGAGCGGATTGAATCCCCTTCTTCTTCGTGCGCACTCTTACGTGACTCGCCCATCCGCGATGGAGTAGAATTTAACGATGGAGTGAGCTGAATTTCTCTGGGGGTCTTTGGAGGACCCTGGAGCTCAGTGAAAGTTTTCGATGGAGATATAATCTTCGTTTTCCCAGGTGGCGGGTGAAAGCTTCCACAAGTTTCAGACTTGGTGGACACTACGTTGTATAGGAGCGCTGAATGTTGAGATTCTTCGCTTTCACGCAAGCTATAGCTTCGGTCAGGCGACGTGCTTTCCTTACACCCGGGAATCGAGCTGGCCTCTGAAGAAGGCGATATGAAGGAGCTGGGGCTTTCCAACTCGGTAAAGTTTGGAGTGTTTTGTTCGGATGCCGAATTCTGTCGCCTTTCTTCCCACTCGATTGAGGTTGGGAGGCGTGCAAAGAGTCGCTCAACATCAGACCACTCAAGGTCGCTATCTTCTGTGTCGCAGGCTTCGCCGTCTGGGCCTTCTAATCCATATTTTTGGAACGACCTTACATCATCGAAATCGTGCACAGGCTTTACATGTCCAGATGAGTTAATGTCCTCTATATCGTGTCGTGGCCGCATGCCAAGATCCTTTCTAGTCCGGTTGAGAATCTTAAAATTGTTATGGACACTGTGAAGCCTGGCAGCTTTGCTCTTGCGGTCTGTCTTTCGAGACTAATGTCGGGGAAGGCAACCTCAAACATCAGACTTGGGGGTCAGTTTGGTTGAAACTATTAGAGAGAATTGACTGACGGCTGGTTCATGGGACTTGAGGCCGCGCTCAACTTCACGTGTGAGGGTTCTAACAGAGAACCTACAACCAATATGTCTACCAGCGCCGAAGAATGGCAGGTCAAGTTGAGGAGGAGAATCGGGCAAGTGATCAAGGTCCGAAGACATTGATTCACTATCTTCGCCTTTGAAGTTCATTTGGTCGGCCGGGGTTGCTCGCTGAGGAGTTTTGATTTTCGTGTATCCATGACTTTCCGATTCTTGACGTGACTCAGTACCAGGTCGACTAACTCCTTGTAAAGTGGTAACCCCTTTCATATCTAGCTTAGGTGGAAGCGGTAGCTTTGTGTTTGGTAAGGCTGGTAGTTTGCATCTAGGCGGGCTTGAAACAGGTTCCACGCTTTCTTCGGTGACAGGAGGGAGTACGCGAACCTTGGAGGTACGGGTGGGGGGCGATGGCACCTTTGTTTGTAATTGGTGATCCGATTTGCGCTCCGATTGATAGTAAGCTGCGAGCGTCTGGAAGTCTCCCAAAAACGACGGTCGACTGATGAGTAACGAATCAGGATGCTTATGTGCTTTCCTCGAGCTCCTCTGAACCTCTGAAGTTTGCGTCAGTCCGTGCATGGACTCCAAAGTTTTGGGCATATGTCTAGCCACTTGCTGAACTGCTTTCGAAGGCAGTGGCTGATTCAGGGTTGAATAAGTCCATGGACTTTCACCTGCGCCCGTATACCTGATACGCTGTTTGTAGATGTTGTCCAGTTCCCAGTCAATTGTCAGTCAACAAGCACTTTATAAGTGGTATCTCAAGGTCAAAAGTTAGACACATACGGATTTCCTATTTTTGTTCTTACTGGATGCATCGGGAGGTTGGAAGGTCTTTGGCCTGTAGTTTGAGCCCGAATCCACGCCTTCGATGATTGGACTGAAAGGTGCCGACATCTTTGGACGGAGGCCTGACTTGAGAAAGTATCTGTCCTTGAATCTGGCTGAATGAAAATGTGGAAGACTATAGACTATTTATGAAAGTAGACTGGGATTTGATGACCTGCAGTATACGAGGTGGCTCTGCTGGATCGAAAAATACAAACAAAATGAATCAGCGAGAATTTCGCTCGTTGTGGTATATCTTGATTCCTATAAAGCTTGATCAGCGGCCTCAGGGCCGTCCCGAGATCTCCTCGGGGTTGTAAAGGTGGGGGATGCGAAGAGTGTTGATCGGAACCCATAGTGATATGCGGAGGATAGATCGGTGGGATGACTAATGGATACTAGATTGTAGTCAACGAGTTTTGTCATGAGTTGTTGTAGCCTTGGAAAAAAGGGGGGNGGGGAGAGAAGGATAATTAGGATGACATGCAAGTTGTGGGGCAACGCCTTCCTTGACACTTGACAACACACTCGTCCTTTGACCATCTGACCACAAAGGGGAACAAGAGTCCAGCTATAAACTCGTTCTCTCTGATATGGCCTTTCGCACCGTTTCTGCCCCGTCCTCGATCCATCACTCGATCATGATGACCGATCGTTCCCCGACGGTGGCTAGTGACGACCTCACCACTTTTGATCGATCGCTCTGACGATCTGATCAACCACAAAAGCCTCGTCAGTCAAGCCGGCGTATGTACTAACTACTGTAAATTCTCGACAGTCTACGAAGTGAGGTCAAGGCAAAGGCTTGACAGAAAAACAGCTAACCTGTAAGGTGCAGGGATCATGAGGTCTGTAGATAAGGTCAGGACTATTGAATAGTGTAGTATAATTGTGTAGAAAAAGGAGACTTACTCTGATTCTCTATATTCAATGAGGAAAAGACAAGAGAAGCAGAGTGAGTGACTCGAGTTCCCTTCTTATGAGTCTGTAGTCCTTAGCCCCAATCCCACTAATACACATTGAAATAAGAGATATCTGAAAAAAGAAAAGAAAATACAACAATCACGCATTCACTCATCCTTCATTTCTCTTTCAACCTGTTTGACTTTTGAAATACCCTTTGCCTCTGTCTTCCGTCTCGAATCACCCATGCTTCACTGTCTCTTTTGGTGTGATGGAACCTCGAGATATTGGAGTGACTCTGGGACAAGTTTCATAGCTGGGGTGAATCGGAGTTTGATGCTGGTTCGTTTTAGAGGGCATCGGTCAAGAGAAACTGTGCATTGAGGAGGTAGGAAAACTTTCAATACCTTCTCCTCAGTACATAAACCTGAACAGGTAATCATGTACGACGAAGGGTAGCACGAATCAGCAATACTATGAAACATCTTTTGGCTATATTTAAAGAAAAGTGCCAAGTTATAGGGAAAACCTGGTATGACCAACTCTCGTGCTTACAGAAGGAGATCCGTTGGTACACTAGTCCACCATATGACGGTCATAGGCTCGCCATTAGAGTGGGTCGGACCCTGTCATCTGCCCGCAAACCGAACCTGTTGCCAAGCGTAGTTTGGTGATAGACCAAGCTGGGGTCGAGAATCAAGGTGACTTAACTGATCACCATCACTTCCCTCAATCTTCCTCGGACACCATCCATCCACTCGGTCTCCTCATTACCACATCACATTCATTATGGTCACAACCCATCCTAACTCCATCGTCCTTGTTCACTGCTTCCCTCGTGATCCTCACCCTTTCTACTCACGTTTTACACCGCCTTGGAACATCGAAACCGGACTCAATCTCTGTCGATATACCCTCTTCTCTTTCACGCACTCAGTTCACCTATCCTTTCTCATCCCGTCTCACTCAGCCTCCCATCCACTCGAGTTGCGATACGTTTTGATATACCTATTACCAAAAAAATCTTCAGTCGCATCATTTGCCATATAAATCCTAACTCGCCGCGTTCTACAACAGTCCCAAAGATTCTCTTCTCACAATTCATCTCTAATTTCTCAACTCATTTACTATCACCACTTTATAATGATGGCGAAAAATCATTATTCTAATCATAATCCCCAATCATCCTTCAAAATCTCTGAACCTGTGGGTCCGCCCGTACCTTATCTTCCCCCAGAACATAGCACAAAAAGCTTGAGAAATAAGCCTGAGCAAGCTGCGAGTTCAAAGAAAACTAAAGGTTTAAGTCAATTCATTCGAGGAAAACCTGATCATCGGCCTCGAGTGCAGACCATGGGACATGCAACCCAGTCTAACAGCCGGATGCCAACTCGATCATGTCTACCAATGGCCAACAGTCGACCGGAGACATTGAGCCACAGTCCCACTACCTTCAAAGCTCGGCGTGAAGAGCGGCAGTCGCATTGGCGGGTCCCTACTCTCGAATCTCGCTTGCGGCCTCAGCCTTCAGCTACGCGGCTTGCCCCACCTGAAAAGCTCGAGCTTCCTTTCGTCGCGGGCTGCCACCACATCGGATCACGATTCTCGATAAATACGCTAATGAGGGCAGTCGATGAAGTGGTACCAAAAACTCAGGTTGAGTTCCTTCAGCTATTCCCTCGTTGCATCTTCGTACCTATAAAAACTAACTCTGCACTTTTGGCTGAATGTTTGACTTCTTCAGGATGGCTTCCATTTGCCTCACAGAGAAAAATATTTAGAGGCTCCAAATGAAGATCGCATGTCTGCGTATCCCAAGATCAAGGGGCCTTATCAGCCAAGGTCACTGCTCACACGAACTCGACAGGCTTATCGACATGAGAAAACTGGCAGTTCTGCCCTGTCAAGAAGAGGATCCGAAGAGGGATACGAGAGTGCCTACTCAGATGACAGTCCTCCCAGTCTGGAAAGTAATGATGGAAGCGTCAAGACGGAACTCTCGAGCGAGGAGGACGACTATCAATTCCTGAATTCGGGTCCATACTCTCACCTGAAGCCGGTCAAGGAAGAAGAGGAGGACGAGTCAGCACTTGCGAACAATTTTGAAAACTGGGTCTTGGACGCGCTTCAGTCTCCAAATCGCTTCAATCGGCCATCTCCCTCATCAGAGGCTGCAAACCGCCGTTCGAAAGGATGGCCATGTCTAAAAAATCCAGTCGAAATTGACTGTTTCAAAGCACCGATTCAGTCTTCATTGCAGGCATCTTCGGCCCCGGAAGGCAACTTTTCAGCCTCTGGCTTCAGTACACAAGATTCGGATGCGCCCAAGCCAACTACACCTCTCACCATCCGCAAATCGTGCCTCAAGGTTCCTCAATCCTCCGCAGCTTCCCACTTACTGGCACCTCCCTCAAATTCCCAAACCTTTCCTGCTACAGGCTTGGCTAAAACTTCCCCAGCCCAAGATCAAAAACCTACCACAGGCCCACCTGTTCTTGTCGCCCAACCTTGGGCACGCGCCCGAAACCAGAAGCCTCGACCAATTGGAACCAAACCTCAACTCCAGCCCTTGGAAGCTCCAGTCACTGGACAGTATAGGCTCTTGACGCCTTCTTTTGTACCTCTCTCTTCTCCCAGGCGCCCTTTCTTGGAACCTACTGGGAAGAATATGGGGCGAAACATGATCTCCACTTCGGGGTCAAGGGTCACAATGATAATGTCGCCACTCCCTTTGGATGATCGTCAATACGAGCATTCTTTTGAAACGCCTCGGCCAGCACCTCCGCGACCACCACAAAAGTGAAACCACTATCTTTAATGTCATTTGAAGACCATGCGCCGGTTGTGGAATGAATTTCAGCTTCAAAATCCTTGACCAGATTCTGCACATGGGTTGAAGCTTAGCTGAGGGGGAAAAAGCATCAATTTTCTCTTTTTTTTTTTTTTCTGAAAATTCACTGAGATGAGAAAATCTTGGATTGGTCAAAATTTGTAGCATCTTTTCTGTCCCCATCATCCTACTTACCTTTATGTTTTTTACTTTACACATTTATCTTAGATCTTCTGCATCTCTAGTCTTCATCCCCTTTGCTTTCTTGGGTAGAGCCCCTATTTAAAATTGATAACATCAAGTCAGCTGTTTAATTTAATTTTTGGAAAGCCTTGCTTGTCATAATAGTTTGAGTCCTGAAAAATTAGTTCCTTTTTATTTTTGATTTTGATTTTTTGGTACAAGAAGCGTGTAAATTTCAAGGATCTTCAGATCCTGCAACTCTTTACCTGAAGTCCTTCTGGATTTTAAAAATAATGTGTATAATTGCTCTGTCATGTCTCTTAATGGTGAATGAAAAAATCTTGTTCATGCTGTCCAAAAAGAAAACCTAGGCTATGAAAGAATGTTTACTTAAGATATTTTATAATATTCAACTTATTCATCATAAACAAAAGTTGCGAGATTCAGGGAGTTTGGGGGTCCAACACTCAAGCACCTGCATCCCACTTCAAAACACAGACTTGTCCACAAAAATCAACTAAGGAATAAGCGGACTTGGCCACTTTCTCTCCGGGCCAAATTTGTGACAATGTCATTAGGGTAAAATTTTTATTGCACTCTAATATGGGCATTGACCAGATCCTTAAACCCTCTACCCATAGCAGTATTGGTACAATTGAGGTTTTTTGAATTTCATAGTAAAACATATATTCATCCCAAATCACAAGGAAGACAATACTCTCCAAATTCATACAAAAAGTTTTTTTTTCATGTAGGTGAATGTACATTACCAGCATCCAAACTGTAGTGTGATGCAGTGGATTCCCATTGTGCTGTGGTCCTACCCCTACAGGCACACCTGCAGCCACAATGCAATGAACTCTTAAGATTGGTCCATATGATTATGGTCTTCCCCAAGTTTTTGGCAGAAAATAAACTCTTTGGCCTATTTTTCACTAGAACGTGTGGAAAACCACACTATTTCCAAGTTTTGGATAGTGGTGATGGAGCTGCAAGTGCTCAACTTCCACTATGAGAAATAATACCATAGGGCTGCGGTACCGGGAAATGCAATTGCACCACAACTACTATCTTGAGTGGTGTGGTTTGAGTATCAATTGACACTCTTAGCATATTTTGTCAGTCATGGCATGATCTGAGGATCACAGATTATCTCATAGCCATCAAGATCACATATTATATATATGCGGTACTGTAACATATTGAACATATTTACATACAGTACTGTGATGTAGTACATACACAAACGGTAAATAATCAGCAGTCCGATGAGTGCTCTATGTGGTATGACCTGGTACGAGCAGGCAGTTAGTACTGTGAGCATGAGGAACAAAAATTAAAGTCTCGAGGCAATGGCTCGAGAGAAAGGCTGACCTGCTTGAGCAGGGATCAAAGGTGAGGAGAAAAAGAGATTAAATAAAACAATCTAAAGAGAAAAACTGTCAGACACAAAGACTCATGGTAAGATGATACGTGATATGATGGAAAGGGCTTACTCTGATTCTTGATTCTCAAAATGTATGAGAAAAGAGACTCGAAGTACTAGCTTGCAAGAGACTTTATAGAGGCCTTTTAGTCCTTTCCCCAACACAAAGCACTTCATATGACAAAGCCAACACTAACTATTACACTCGAGCCCATTTAACCCAACAGAGAAAATAATAATCACACATTCCTCCTCTTTCACCCTCACGCTACATCATCAAATATAACTATCTAATCTAATTTTGAAATAAACAATATGAGAGAGGTTCGTAAGAACCATATGAACGTGGCACAAAGAGATTGCCTATTCTTGAATGAGAATGGCTACACTACACTAAAACTAGGAAAGTTGCTACACTACGCTAATCAACTGAAAATGATTACTACACTACACTTTGACACAAACAGTACTGTAAGTTTTGTACACCAATCTCCTACACCACAGGGGTGTATTTGGGTGAATGTGTGTAAAACAGAAGTGAAAATTATGTACGTGAACTGCACGCACAACTGTAGGCGGGTGTTACACAATTAGAATTCCGGTTGGAGACCCCCAGCCGGCACCCGCCCCCAACATCAAATACAGAATGGTTCTATTATAGTCCAAAAGATGGTTGCAGCTGGATTCGAACCAGCCACGACCAGATCCAATGGATCTGGATGTTTTTTATGTATTTTCTGACTGTTCTGGTAGTGTTTTCCCTCTTGGAATTATGATCAAATTCATAGCCTGTATCCGCAGGAATTCAGTATGCACTGAGCATATTTTGTAGGGAATTTTGGTCTCAAGGACCAAAGAAGAATTTTCTTTCATCCTTTTCTATTAATATAAGATCACAACTTCTCATGGAAACTCACAAGTAGATATCAACATCATTAAAGCTGATCATTAAATATCTACTTCTCCTTACCAAAACAGGAACTTGTAAATCTTAGCATTTGAGATGTGTTGTATAAACAAACCTATGAGTCTGAACCAGATTTTGAATATCTTCTACATACAAACCAAGTTGACACTCACATTAATGACAGCTTATTTTTTGTGCATGACTCATAGGTATGTGTCTTTATTTACTCTTGTTTTTCTTTCTTTCAACCTTTCCTCATTATCATTAGATAGTTTTTTGTTTTTGTGTTTTAAATTAATAATGAGGAAACTCATCAGTTTCAAATATCTTCTACATACAAACAAGTTGACACTCACATTAATGTCAACTTGTTTTTTGTGCATGACTAATAGGTTATGAGCCTCTTGAAGTGCTTCACATAATTCCTTGTCATTTCTCATAGATATGTCATCTTGCAACTATGTCAGAAAATTTGAATGACCAAATCAATTCACATATTAAATTATGCAATTGACCTGGTGAGCCTGAAGCAGCATCTCCTTTCTCTTCCGCTGCTTCACCAATGTCCACCTCATACCAGACCCAACATGCATGGGCTGCCTTAACCACTAGGCTACCTGACCAATACCTCAGGTGTTCCCCGATGTCACTATATGGTATGGCTTACACCATGTGACCCTCAGGTCACAACAGGTTCACTGCCAAATATCTCCAAAACCAGGTCCATCCATCTCACCAAGTGCCTCCTGACAGGCCCAAAATAGATCAGCTGCAGCTGCAGAACCCTTGGCCTTTGAGATTGAACTACAGAGAGAAAGATAAAAAAAAGAGTCGGAGTTGCATGCATTTGTATCATTTGCCCATTTGAGGTGTGTCAGTAATGTTGAAGTGTGGTCAATACACTACTGATCCATGCATGTACACTACACACTCAGTTGACTAACCAACTGTACCAGTTGCATAGCTCTTCACATCTGGACACTGACTGGATAGCCTAGTGGTCAAAGGCAGTGCTTCTAGCACAGTGTCTCAGCTTATGATGAGGTCCAAGGTTCAAATCCTGGTTTAGTCATTCCTTTTCTGTCACATGACTTTAAGAAGTAATGGCTGTCATATTGCAGTTGGAAAATTCTGCCCTAGGTGTGGTCTCACCCTATGATCCAGTGGGTTTGATTCCCCCTGTTGGTGGACTCTTCCCCTTCCCAAAATGGCCTCCCTTACATGGCTTCTTTGGTTTTTGCTGACACCTGTATTTGAGGCGCACGTTGTGGTGCAAAAAAATGGTCTAAGTGGATTGTTTAACACACATATACATTATTAGAACATCATTATTGAGCATACTTACTAGAAAATAGCAGAAAGCAACATTTTAACCAATTTTAATCATTATGAGAAACTCCAACTTTCTAGTTAGTGAAGATAACCTAGTAGTTATACAATAGAAAGCGCACGAAATAACATAAAAAAAACCTTTCATTAATGCACAGAAGCAGGTTTATAAGTAGAATAAAAAGAAACCCTTATACAATAGTATAAA
>KI578057.1:0-11896 GCA_000500245.1 Cronartium ribicola 11-2
TTGAAGTTAACTACTGTACACTTCTTTCACTGGTGACCTCTTTGTAGAGAAGCATCACCCAGACCACAATTACACTTGGCCCTGGGCACTCTGCAAGGCTCAACTAGCCAGTTGGGGCCTGAAGATTTTCCTCAAGGAGGATGCGGCAATTTCAATAGACTATGTAGCTCAGCCATCTAGAAGCCTAAACAATGATCAAGCTGTTAAGATTTTGGCTGACTTAAAAGCCAACTGAATTCAGATCATCAAAATTTCAGTCAACAACTCAGGTCTTAAGAAGAAGAGGGCTCCTAGGGATACTCAGAATAGTCAAAAGAAGTTCAAGGGTACTCAAGGCAATTTGGCCATGGCAGATAGGGAGGGCACAGAAATGGGTAGGGGGTCAAGTATTGAATGAGAAAGACATGATGAGGAGCAGAGGAAAGTCCTCTTTTTGTTACAAATTGATTATTTTAATCATTTATTTTTCTTACATGTTCCAACTTCATCCTTGTACATGTTCATAAAAAGATCAAAAACAAATTCTTCAATCTTGAAGTCCAACCAGCACTCAAACCATCAATTTTTCTATTCAACTTTGTCAATTTTCCTGTTTTTGCAATTATTCCCAACTTGCCCACCAAACATCTTCATAAGTTCAAATTACCATTCTTCATCAATCATTTCAATTCAATGCCATACTGATTGTCTTCATGATGAACTAAACCAAATGTAAGAAAAGCAGTAACATCTATATAAGAACATGGCTTTGAAATACATGGAAAGAGGCTGAAGGGAGAACTGGGGGTGTGTTCTCATAGAGGAAGGTGATTCGAGTTCTGGCGGTGGATATCAAGGTGCATTTTGGCTTCAGCACGCTCCTGAAAAACACCAAGGATCGATTCCATCCACGGGAAGTCAAGCTGATCAGATTTGCCAAATTTGGCCTTAAGATTCTCGGGAGCAAAATTGGGCAACAGGCTAAGCGGGGCCTTGACAGTCATAAGTTACCACAATGCCAGGACCTCGGTGCATGATCGTAATGAGGCGACTTTCATGATGAGAGGTGAGTTTGGAGGAAGGGAAAATGGATAAAAATGTAAATTAAAGGTGGGTGTGAGTTGGATGTGTGAGGGTGAGGGTTGATGAGGGTACAAGACGAATGGTTGACCAGGGAGTGTCCGATCGTGTTTGATTTGGATATCTTGATATATTGACACCACCAGCTCTGGTTTTTCACATGAAGCCAACAAAGCTTGAGTCAATCAGCGCAGCAATACAAATGTAAATTAAAGGTGGGTGTGAGTTGAATGTGGATGTGAGTCGGATGTGTGAGGGTGAAGGTTGATGAGGGTATGAGAGGAATGGTTGACCAGGGAGTCTCCAATCGTGTTTGATTTGGATTTCTTGATATATTGACACCACCGGCTCTGGTTTTTAGCGTGAAGCCAACAAAGTTTGAGTCAATCAGCACAGCAAGGTTTTTGAGGTTAATGTGAGTCGATGGTTGATGATGGATCTGAGTCAAAGACATGGATGTCCTTTGACTTGGATTGAGTTACGAGGGCAAGTCAGCTTACCTGATCAGGGTTACAGTCTGTAGGACTGTAGCTGACTGTACTGCATGTGTTGTTGCACAGAGTGTAAGTGTAAAATGCGGACTTGGTGAATTTTGAGTGGGAGATAGGATGCGACGGGGAGACAGGGGGAGATAGGGTGTGATGGCTGCGCCACTGCCTCTGGCAGTTCAACTGTGTACCCTGTATGACTGCCACAGGTAGGTCTTTACAGTTTCCAGAGGTGCTCCTGCAACTTCTGGACCTTCTGCATGGTTCCAGTGTGGAAATATGCAGCTCAACTTTATTTCCATCCACTCTACCTTTTTGGTTCAGTGGTCTTCCAGGCCACACAATGAAAGTTGGTTCAAATTGTCAGGGTAGGGTTCTCTTGAGATGCCAAATGAGGTATTAGTCTCAAGAAAACACAAACTCTGAGGTACTTTTAAGGATTCAACAAGTCAATCAAGACTTACTTAAAAAGGAAAAGCATGACAAATCAAGGGAAGGAAGGGTAGCTAGTATCAAAGAGGCTCCTAAGGCGAGGTGGTGTTCAAAGATGGAGGTAAATGATGGGTAGCTTCACTTTCTAAATGATTAGATGTGGTTTTAACTTTGTAAGTAAGGTAAAATGATTGATTGTTTAAATGTAAAGTAATATGATGATGATGACAATTATGAAAGAACATGAGAAAGAGAAAGTATTTATAGGGGAACTGAGAGGAAGCAACAGGAGATACAGACAATGAGTCACAAGAGAAACAACTGAATCCATCCAATCACAAATGAGTGAGTAATCAAATGATGATGTAATGAGAAGAGAAATCCACAAGCAGTACTAATAACCAATGCTGTTGTTTCTAGACTGAAAGGGGTAAGACCCATGGTCTGAGCTCCAGGCCTCCTGTCTTCCATTCCACCAGATGGGGACAATTGGTTTTAGATGTTGGCAGCACTTTGTGTGACCAGTACACATGCACATTCCTAACTGGAACTCTTTCCACAAGCAATACCATTTCATTCTCTTGATAGACTTATATGGATCAAAGCTTCAATTGATTACATATGTGAGAATTAAATGATGAAAAGATAGATTGAGAGAAATGATATCATTGAAGAGAAAACATATCCTTGAAACAGACCATGAACACAAGTTCCAAGTTTAAGCATCAAAGAAGATGCTACAGTATGAGTACTGTTTGTTACAGTACAGTAACTACATGTAATATAACACTTCTTGTGATTACAAGTGTTTTTATATTACAGGATTTGATTACAGTAGATTACATGTGTAATGTAACAGTACTGTATGTAAACTATGCACACTTTGTTAGCTATGAGATAATCTGGTCTCCTCAGATTATGCCATAGCTGACAAAAATAGGATTGATTTTCTTGGGGAAAGCTTAGAAATAGTCAGATGCCCTGGCCTGCCAGTGATAAGTAAATGGAGGCTGTGGCTATATGGAAAAATGTTTCAAAACCTAGACCTTTCCACCTGCCCCCTCAACAACCTTCACTATATACAACATGGTCGCAAGTAAAATTGTGGAATTGACCCATTACCAACTACCCTTCAAAGGATAAATTTGGCAAAATTTACCAAAACCTATGGGTGACTTTTGCATTTTGCTTCTGCCCACTTATATGTTACTTTTTGTGTCTTTTGGGGCTTTGGTCAACCCTTTCCAAAAGGGTTTCCATATAACACATGTTTCTGTGAAGATTCTGTAAAACAATTCACTGCAAACACTTTTGGCTCAGATTTAAAAATCCAAGGCAAAAGTGCTGGCAGTCATTGACACTCCTGTGGCTTGGTCAATGGTCAACTACTTCTTGTGGAATGTGTTGGATTTTGTCTTCAAATCCCACCTTGTAGACAACTTGACTCCTGCCTCAGATTTCTCTTCAACACAAATTTTATCATATTGCTTGTGGATCACCACAGGCAAACATTTTCACTTTCCAGGTCTTATGCCAAAACATATTCAATATCCTTAGGATTTGTGCTGCACTCTTGCTATACATGCAAGTGGATACTGGGAACCCCAACCCAATAGCACAGCAACTCACTCACTCCCTGCTTCACGTTGAACAGCACTCTCTACTTACCTCCTATATTTTGCAAATAACCTCTTGGAGCTTCTACTCATTGCACACAACTCAAATTTGAACCCTATTTCTTGTGTTTACAGCTTGACCTGATAAAAGCTGAAGATGCAAAGATCCAAGAACCTGTGCACTCCACCTGTGAAAGTATATATTCTCAATCTTGCTTTTTTTCTTATTTGAATGACTCTTGAAGGGCTACAAAGCCCTTGAACTCACAAAGGCTAGGTTTTGTAAAAAAAACTGCTTCAACAAGTGTAATCAACAGTCATGTACAATATTTTAGGGTGCATATGTATCACAATGGAAACACAGTCATTCTTGTCCTCTACCCACAGCTCTCGTTCTCCACTACAAACTCCAAGGCCTACACCATACTACAGCTCAATACTCCACATCCATCCTCAAAGATACCCAACAGACCTTCAATTAAGTATTTCAGGTAATATTTTTTCACTTATTCTTGTCTTTGACTACTTCTCCCTATTTTATCTTTGGCTTTTGTTCTTATCTGATTCATTTGACTTTTACATATTTATTCTTTTTGGTTAATCCATCCACACTAATTTGCTTTTGCTGTTTGTTATCCTCAGTATGCCACCCAAGAGCACAGCTATCACCTGAGAGCCTCAAGCTTCCAAAAAGGCTAAGGCTGACAGTACAGCAAGCAAGGATGCCACCACCACCCCCACAAAGGCTGTAGCCAAGAAGAGAACAGCTTCAAGGAAAAAGAATGTTGCTGCCAACAAGAATCAAGCTGGAGAAACCTCTGACAATGGGTCCTAGAAAGCTACTGAGTTGTCTCTGGGCTGAAAAACCTAAGTTTAACCTGAAAAATTGCACTGGTCAGTATAGGCCAGACTCTTTGGAGATTGCAATGAATCAACATACCTAACAAAACAAACCCAAATGAACATGGTTCAGGTTCAAAATCATATGACTCAAACAGGACCTGACAGGACCATGTAATAAAACTGAGGAATACAACTCAGTTCTGCTGCTTGCTGTAGTGCATGTAGGTGGGTGGTAAGCATTTGGGACAGGACAAAAGGATTCTCTTTTTTTCTCACAAACAAACACAGCTCTGAAGAATCTCTGGCAACAAATAAAGAGGGCAAGAGAGAGCTGGGATTACAAGCCCAGTTAATGTCAACCTCAAGGGAGAGAAGATATATACGCCTGGAACACCTGCAGAAGTTGACGCAGAAATTATTTTTAGCTAGAATACAGTTGCACACAATCACTAATTCTGTTCAATGAATGCTTTGCCAGGGTCTATATGCTGCAAGCCCCGACGGAGCTCATCTTCGTTCCGTGGCCGGAGCCGCAACCATTGCCTAGCAAAGAAGGGTGATTGGTATGATATCCATCTGACATAATAGAAGATTGAGGCACAAGAGTACATACATGCGTGAACCACTACGGGCACGTTCACTGACGCGGAATCCGTAGATCCTGGGACCATAGATTTTACACGCTGAGGAGGTGCCTGTCTCTGGTTCGTTCCCAATGATGAGAGATTTACTTTGGAGATCGGATTGGGGGATGAGAGGAGACTGCGGAGAAGGCTGAGGGGCTATGATCATCGGAGGAATATCACGATAGGTCTGGAACAGCAGGTGTGGGAAGGTGGTGCCGAAGAACGCGCCTGAGGATGATTCCAGAGGAGGTGCAAGTGATATTAGTGGTGTCAAGGCGATACCCATCCACTGTCACAGAAGGAGAAGCTGAGAGGAAGGCCCGTACCATCAATTCCATTGAATCTGCTGCTTGGGGGGATGTAGGTATCGAGACAGTTTGGACAGTACAAGATGACCGTATCGACGCCCGGGAGATCCGATCTGCCGCATGGTACCACCTTAGATGTATGGCAAAACACCCTGGGACAATAGCCGAAATGGGCATTTTCGTATTTGGCATTCTAAAAAAGAAGTTGACCCGGCAGAAGAAGATGAGCTGAGTGGAGTTGAAAGATACAGACAACGATGACCACTTGTACCATTTGAGCTAAACCTTGACGGGTGATGATGTAGCGTTGATGAATAAGTCCGTAGAGCAGTTCAGCTGAGCTTTCGACAATAGAGACATCCGGGACCTTGACCGTATCATCTTCTGCGGAAAAGAACAGGTACTTTCAGGTCGATGATCGTTTGAACTTGCCATTTGCCCTAAAGAAAGCAGTCTAAGGTCGACTGACCTGCTTCGACGTCCAGAATCATTTCCAGCGCCTCCTTGTAGAACGGAACGAGTGCTACCAGACCGGTTAAGTTGAAGTCATCCTCGATAAAGTCTTCAGCAACCTCAGCAAAATACTCATGTCCAGCCAGAGTGCAAAACCAGGAGATCCAGGTTAGCGAGTCTGTACCGGAAGCTGAAGAATCGGAATCTAGAAAGGTGGACAATCAGGGAAGATCGAGAGGGATGTCAGAGAGCCGCCAAAAAGAGAGAAGGGAAGTGAGGGAAATGGGCCCTAACCGTAAGCGAGTGCTCCATCGATATGGGTTGCGTTGCTGCTAGCGTGCTTGATCGGGGAACGCGACCCAGTAACGTCATCGAGGGTGAGGAGCACATCATCGGCTTCGCATTCTTCTGCTTCCTCTTCCTCTTCTTCCTCTTCCTCCTCCTCCTCTACTTGTTCCGCCGCGAGCCCCGAGGATTCGAACACTTCGCTCGTCTCACGCAATTGCGAACCGGAAGCAGACTGACTAGTTTGAACAGGTGAGTCAATTTGTGATCGATGTCGGGTCGTCCGGTTTTCTGTGGGCAGTACCATGTTTCGAAAGAAGGCTATTTGGCTGATGATTCGTGGAGTGATAGGGTGTGTGTGAGGATGCGAGCTGGTGCAGGTGGAGAGCGCAGTTGGGGCGAAGTTAATTAAATCCTGGTGGCCGCAGAGGACCTTGGCCTGCCCCGACAGAGGTATCGGACGTAAGGCAACGACCCGACCCTGCTTTGATCCTTCCGAGGCTGCATCGGGGGCGATCATGCCTGCCTTGGGCGGGCCCGGGGCAGGACCCGTTTTTTTTTAACATAGACCACAGGCCTGGTTTACATGTTGGAAGTCTAGTTTCTGCATTTGTCCTTATCAAAACTCATCCCATGAAGGAATCAAACAGAACCGGAAAGCTCATTTTCCCTCCATCTCTTACACTGCAAACATTACTGTTTTACCCAACTGGGTAAAAGTCAAAAAAGTTGGGTAAAAGAAATCACCAAAACAGCCTTTTACCCACACAGGTCTCCTTTGGGTAAATGATTTGTCCTCTTTTTTTGTATATATTGGCTAGTATCAACCTAGGTGTCTGTCTTGGAACAGATTGGACAGTCTCATCATAGATAGGCAGTAGAGTATACTAAAAGCCAGCTGCTTTTTGGATGAAGTTTATGCCAAATTTTCCCCATGATGTAGAAGCCTTTCACAAATAGGTCAACGAGGAGGGTCTCATGAGAATTCACGGCTGAGCCTGTGTAAGTCAATACACCAAACAGCACATAGAAAATTTGAGTGAGTAATGAAAATATGGTGATGTTTGTGTGGTCAAAATGAATGAAGAAAAATTGACCACAGTGTAGACAAACAGGGTTCTATATAAGGACAGCAAGAGAGACAATGTATAAAATAACTGAGAAACAGAAATACATTTGACATTTTCAAAAAGAGAGACATATGTTTGTCATAGAAACATAGAAGAAATGAAAAAAAATGAAATATAGGAAAAAATGAAATGAAATAGTACAGATGACATCAGTATTCCCAACATCCCCCCCTAAGTCTTGCAGTCTATGTTGTTAACTGTTATTCGGCAGTTTGAAAAGAGATCCAGGCTAAGCACTTTTGTAAGGCAATCATCAGGCATTTGAGTAATGGGCAGAAGGGTTGTCAATATTGTTTTAAGGCATACTTGATCCCTAATGTAGTGATAATAGATTTTGATGTGTTTAGATCTATCATTTATGAGGGGTTCTTTAGTAAGAAAAACTGTTGACTTGTTTCCATTAAATAGTCCAATAGTATCACCGGATGAGAATAGAGAAACAAAGAAAAAGAGAAAAATAAATCAGAAAATAAAGAACAAAACCACATAGCATGTCTTGCACAATCCAATATGGACATATATTCTGCCTCTGTTGTAGATAAGGCAGTTACTTTTTGTACCCTACTCCTCCACAATATCATAGTTCCACCATATGTAAAAAGCTTCTTAAATTTATGTGCCAGAAAAGGAATGACTAGACCAGGATTTGAACCTGGGACCTCATCATAAGCTGAGACACTGTGCTAGAAGCGCTGCCTTCAACCACTAGGCTATCCAGTCAGTGTTTAGATGTGAAGAGCTATGCAACTGTTACAGTTGGCTAGTCAACTCAGTTTGTAGTGTACATAGCATGGATCAGTAGTGTATTGACCACACTTCAACAAAGGTACCCCATGACAGACCATCTAGTATCTTTGTTATTCACATAGTCAACATCGGCAAAACCTTGTAGGGAAGCGGTGGTGTTTGTTGAATATTGGATTCCTAAGTGAAGAGTACCCTTGACATATCTTAATAGATGTTTTGCTGCTGCCCAGTGTGTT
Organism: Cronartium ribicola 11-2; assembly: GCA_000500245.1. Lineage (NCBI taxonomy): Eukaryota > Fungi > Basidiomycota > Pucciniomycetes > Pucciniales > Coleosporiaceae > Cronartium > Cronartium ribicola. The sequence goes on from KI578057.1 coordinate 8,224, forward strand.
TTGGTGTAGCAAGACTTGTATTAAGAAAGTTGTCCAACCGCTGTGGTACGCAAAAGCTGTTAAGAGCTATGTAGTGGGTTGTCAACAAGGGATTTAGGTAGAAGGGTGCATGTGACAGTCACTGGAGGTATACCATGGGATTCCTAGGGGTTGGTTTACTTAGGTGGATTTTCTTTAGGAAGCATTTGGAGTACAAGAAGGTAGTGTTTGGTTAGGTTCAAAGTTTGGTAACGGGTATGGTACGTGGGAAATGTAGGAAGTCAGTGAAGGGTTGGTCATATAGCTACATGAGTGGTATGGTTGGACTTGTAGAAGGTGGTTTTATTAGGTAGATTTTTATTTGAAAGGATTTGGGTGGATGCAAGAGGAGTTACATTGGGTCGGAAGGTGTTTGAAATTGGGTTCAGCGTTGAATAGCAAGAAGTCAAGGAAGGAGTGGTCATATTGGAACCAACACCATTGAACTCGTAGGATGTGGTTTATTAGTAGGATTTTTGTTTGGTCTTGTTTGGGTGGTTTCTTTTGGTAGTATGCATGTGTTCACAGCATTTGTACTGGCAGAGGTAGCAGAGAAAGCAGGGACTGCAGGTCTTGTGGCTTTCCACATAGTCTTGGTGGGGACTGCAGGGCTCAGAGTTGTTTTGTGGCAGATCCTATTTTATATAGTGGGGCCTGTGTTAGTCATTTATCAGTTCATCCATCCACCTAAGGAAATAAGTATTTTCTCAACTCCACCAGAAAATGGTCATACTGGTTCTCCACAAGTCCAACAAGGGTGAATCTTCTAGGGTAGGTCGGGGGTGCTTCTAGTTCCTTTTGGTCCAAAACCCCCAATACAGGAGGGCTTTTACCTTTTTGTAAGTCCAAAACTGCCCTAAGTCGAAAGGCGACATTTGGCGCACATGACCATGGGCTCTTGGTAAGATTCCTGCGCAACACCCCGACGACTCCTGGATGTCATAAGGACCTTATCTAAGGTAAAAGGTGACAAAATGTGCACCTGGCCTGTAGACATTGTGAGGACGTCGTCGAAGTTGCTAGGGGGTAAAGTAAGGGTGTAGAATCCGAAAATCAAGGTTTGGAGGCTGTAGCATCAAAACTACAGGTGCTACAGGGGGCGACACCCTGTAATTAGTAGTAAAGAGGGTAGTACTAGGAAATCTCTGGCTACGGACATCATGTGGACATCAAGAAGGTTTGGTAGGGTCAATTCAACACCTGCAAATCCATTAGAGGTGGTCCCATCATTAGTACTTGAGAAGTACAGGAGGTGCGCAAGCTGCAACACTGGAATTTTCAGTGTGTAGGTGGGTTTTGGCCAGATCTCAGGCTTCTAGAAAAACAAGGGACAACCCAGGACACTGTTGGGCTCAGAAAAGTTGGGTGAATACTCTAACCAACCTTAGAGGAAGTATAAACAAGGTTTGAAGAGTGCAGATCTCTGGTAAGAGACTTTGACTATTCACATGGGGACTCAAAGTTCTTCAAGAGGTTCTCTGAGGCTCAAAGGTGTGTGGATTTTAGCTTGGCAGCTGAAAAGGTATTTGTGGGTGTGGTTTTAGCCCAATATCTGGACTCTGGTGATTGACTCAGGCATAACGAGAACTTCCTGTCATCTGGATGAATTTGGAGCTCTAGCAGTGTTTCTTGAGATTAGGAATCTGTTGACAAATCCAGTCAGCAAGGATGCGGACTCAAAGAACTTCCTAGGTAGAAGTTGGGTTGTGATTGTGCTCAGTGCCAAGGTTTTATCTTTCTCTTTTGCTCTTTGGGATTCATTCAGATCTCTTTAAGGCTCCGTGGATAGTAGCATCTCTGTGGATTTCCTAGGAGGAGGGCAGCTTCCTAAGCACCCATCTTGCCATCAAATCTTCCTTTTTTTTGGTGGTGGATTTCCCCTCCTTGGGCTCTGCCAATGCCTCTCAGATGTTAGAGTTTGAAAATGATTTTTGGCGGAGTTGAAAAATACTTATTGCCTCTGGTGGATGGATGATCTGATGGGGGGAAAATGACTAACAGAGGCCCCACTATATACAATAGGATCTGCCACGACACAACTCTGAGCCCTGCAGTCCCCACCAAGACCATGTGGAAAGCCACAAGACCTGCAGTCCCCGCTTTCTCTGCTACCTCTGCCAGTACAAATGCTGTGCACACATGCATACTACCAAAAGAAACCACCCAAACAAAACCAAACAAAAATCCTACGAAGTAAACCACATTCTACGAGTTCAATGGTGTTGGTCCCATGTCTATACGACCAATCCTTCTTTGACTTCTTGCTATTTGATGCTGAACCCAATTTCAAACACCTTGTGACCCAATGTAACTCCTCTCGCATCCACGCAAATCCTTCCAAATAAAAATCTACCTAATAAAACCACCTTCTATGAGTCCAACCATACCACTCATGTAGCTATATGACCAACCCTTCACTGACTTCCTAAATTTCCTGTTGTCAAACTACAACATCCAAGGGGTGTTGGCAGAGCCAGAAGAGGGGAAATCCACCACCAAAATAAATGAAGCTTTGATGGCTAGATGGGTGCTTTAGAAGCTGCCCTTGTCCTAGGAAATCCGCAGAGATACTACTATCCACGGAGCCTTAAAGAGATCCAAAAGAATCCCNAAGAGCAAAAGAGAAAGATAAAACCTTGGCACTGAGCACAATCACAACCCACTTCTACCTAGGAAGATCTTTGAGTCTGCCCTTGCTGACTGGATTGTTGACAGATTCCTAATCTCGAGAAACACCACTAGAGCTCCAAATTCATCCAGATGACTTGACATGAGGTCCTTCGTTACGCCTGAGTCAATCACCGGAGTCCAGATATTGCACTAAATCTACACCCACAAACACCTATGCAGCTGCCAAGCTAAAATCCACACACCTTTGAGCCTCAGAGAAACTCTCGAAGAACTTCAAGTCCCCACATGAATAGCTAAATTCCCTTACCAGAGATCTGCACTCTTTAAAGCTTGTTTATACCTCCTCTAAGGTTGTTTAATGTATCCACCCAACTTTTCTGAGCCCAATGGTGTCCTGGGCTCTTCGTTGTGTCACTAGAAGTCTGAGATCTAGCCAAAACCCACCTATGCACTGAAAATTCCAGTGTTACAGCTTGCACACCTCCTGTACTTTTCAAGTACTAATGACGGGACCACTTTTAATATATTTTTAGGTGTTGACTTGACCCTACCAAACCTTCTCAATGTCCACACAATGTCTGTAGCCGGAGATTCCCTGGTACTACCCTCTTTACCACCCAGTACAGGGTGTCACACCCCGTAGCACCTGTATTTTTGATGCTACAGTCTCCAAACCTTGTTTTTTGGATTCTACAACCTTACTTTACCATTAGCAATCTTTATTACGTCCCCACAACATCCACAGGCCAGGCACGCCTTTTGTCGCCTTTTACCTTAGATAAGGTCTCTATGATGTCCAGGAGTCAGCGGAGCATCACACATGCCTTTTCTCATGCAGGAAGCTTACCAAGAGCACAGTCACGCGCGCCTTTTGTCGCGTGCGCTTTTTGTTACCTTTTGCAGAAGAATCTAGAAGATTTGAGAAGAAAAACCTCTATGACATTGTGGAACTCCAATAGTGCTTAGCTGCTGGCAGAGCTTGGAAGGGAAGAAAGACCACAACAAAAATAACAAAATACTCAAT
>KI578074.1:0-24649 GCA_000500245.1 Cronartium ribicola 11-2
GCACAGGGTGGCGTAATTTTGGAGCCCTTAGGGGTTTTAACCTCAGATTTTTCAATTTAAATCTGATAATATTTTCTAAAACCTGAAGATGAAGTTTTAAACCATAATTGCCCTCCCCGGTGCACCTCCAACACCAATGTTTAAGGTTTTTGGCCCCTATTTATGGTCTTCTTGAGAACCATACTATTTACATACAGTGGCGGGTTTTTTTTTTTTTCAAAGCGCATTTGATTTTACATTTCGCACTGTCTAATCCTTGCTTATAGGCAAATAGTCCAGTAGAAAGGGATTGAAAAGGAAACTACAGACTACCTATACTAATCACACCCACCTCACCGCGATACAAAATCCAGTGAGCGAGCATACAGTGGCGGTGTCAGATCCAAGTCGAGTGATTGAATCACTGTTTGTTTTGAGATGAGTTGAGTCAAGAGAAAGCGAGGGAGGGTGAGGAAGGACAGCAGTTACATACAACTGATGTTACAGTCACGGCTACACTGCATGTCTTAGTGATAGGTGTGTATAGTGTAGGATCGTACATAAGGCTAAGTTGGAACTTGGCGAATTTTGGAGCCGGGATAGAGCAAGACAGCGAGATAGAGCGAGACCTGCATCCCACTACCTTAGGTAGTCGTTCAGTGACACCTGTACGGCTCTCATCATCCAATAATCACACTCCACATCTTCAAACCAAAACACATTAAAATGTGTTCTTATCTCAACTCCTGGTCTACATACCAATCAAACACCTTTACACATAACTCGAACCAAAATCAATACAAAGTCAAAAATGCAACAGAAAAAAAAGAAGGTAACATAAAATTGGTGTCAAAACATCAAACCAATACTCTGATTTTGTGTGTATTTTTAAATAATGGGATGTTCACATTTGATCTAATCATCAGACTTTGTTTTCTTTTGCTCGGTTGCCCAAATTCTATGAATGACAAAGAGAAGGGATTTTGGGGCAGAGGACTATGATATTGTTTAATAGGTTCGCTTGAAAGGTGGGACACTGTACAAGGTAAATCAAAAACTTGAGTACCACGATTGAATGCATTGAGACTAGAAGACAAAAAAAAAAAAAAACCTTACCTCTTGCACTCGTTCTCGTCCAGTGTGGAACTGATCACCTCTCGGTAAGTCAACTTGACTGGCTGACCAGCCTCAGGCTCGTGCCACGACAACTACAGTGATCAATGTCTGTTAGTCCGAAAAAAAAATGCCAAAGAGGTGATCAGTCCCTTCTTTCACTCACAGTGTGCTTCATCCACTTATCATCTTCTCGCTCTGGGAAATCCTCTCGAGCGTGCGCTCCTCGGGACTCTTTCCTTGCCTCTGCAGATGCCATTGTCTGAGCAGCACACGTTAACAGATTTCGAAGCTCGAGGGTCTCAACCAAGTCACTACACATATACAAAAAAAAATTAATCAGCTCATTGCCTGCCAGTTTCCCCCCCCCCAAAAAAAAACAGGTTACGTACGTATTCCAGATCATACTACGGTCGGTGACCCCGATATCCTTGAAGGAGTCTACCACCTTGTTGATCTTCGTAACTCCTTCCTCGAGACTAGACTGAGTCCTGAATACCGCCGCATCACTCTGCATGACACGTTGCATATCATTCCTGATCTCAGCCGTTGGCTTCGGACCACTTGCATTCCTTAGTTGGTCAAGGTCATCGATTGATTTCATACCCGCGTCATCTGAAACTTTAGGGTGTGGGACGCCGGGTTCGAGGTTAGCGGCGATGTGTTTGGCGCATGCGCGGCCGAAAACGACGATATCGAGGAGTGAATTCGCGCCTAGACGGTTCGCGCCGTGGACGGAAACGCAAGCTGCTTCTCCAGCGGCGTAGAGACCTGGGACAATCTTATCAGCGCCTGTCTTGGCGTCTTGGGTGATCACTTGGCCGTGATAGTTGGTAGGGATACCACCCATATTGTAATGGACCTATCGAAGGGAGATGATCTTAGCTTGTGAAGGGAGGAGATGGAGGTGCCTTCAAAAGTCTACTTACAGTTGGTAGGACAGGGATCTTGGAGCGGGCGTTTGAGAAGACAGCTTGAGCAATTGCGGATAGGGTTTTGAGACAGAAGGAGATTGAGACTGACCGGCTCTTTGGTTACATCCACACCAGCAAAGATCGCAGCTGTCTCCGAGATCCCAGGCAGACGCTCGTGTAGAACGTCTGGAGGCAAGTGAGAGAGCTGGAGGTAACAATGGTCCTTGTCAGGTCCCACCCCTCGACCCTCACGGATCTCTATAGTCATCGATCGCGATACCACGTCTCGAGACGCCAAGTCCTTAGCAGTGGGTGCATATCGTTCCTAAACCCATATTTGACAACAACTCAGAATCGATCGATCACTGGATGAGAAGAGTACGATACAAACCATAAAGCGTTCGCCCTCGGAATTAAGCAGGTATCCACCCTCGCCTCTCGAGCCCTCGGTGATCAGACATCCGGCACCATAGATCCCGGTGGGGTGAAACTGCACAAATTCCAGATCTTGCAAAGGCAGCCCTGCCCTCGTCACCATCGCGTTTCCATCACCGGAACAGGTATGCGCACTCGTACACGAAAAGTACGCCCGTCCGTAACCTCCCGTGGCGAGGACAGTTTGGTGAGCCCTAAACCGATGGAGCGTTCCGTCCTCCTGGTTATAAGCCGTCACACCCACACATTTCCCTTGATCGTCCATAATCAAATCGAGTGCAAAGAACTCTACAAAGAAATTTGTATTATGTCGCAAGGATTGACCATAAAGCGTGTGAAGGATAGCGTGTCCGGTTCGATCCGCTGCAGCCGCACATCGGTAGGCTTGACCACCTTTGCCGAACTTGAGTGACTGACCTCCAAAAGCGCGCTGGTAGATTTTTCCTTCTTTCGTGCGCGAGAATGGGACACCAAAGTGCTCGAGCTCGATCACTGCTTGAGGTGCTTCTCGGCACATATAATGGATTGCGTCCTGGTCTCCGAGCCAGTCTGAGCCTTTAACGGTATCGTACATATGCCATCGCCAATCGTCCTAATGCCAAGTTCATGATGTCAGTCTATAGGTTTGGCTCCGTAGACGTAATACGAAAAACACCCGTCGAAATTTCTTACCTCAGTCATGTTACCGAGTGCAGCATTGACGCCTCCTTGGGCAGCCACGGTGTGAGATCGGGTGGGGAAGAGCTTGGTGATACAAGCAGTGTTCAAACCAGCTTCTGCGAGCCCAAAGGCGGCCCTGAGACCAGCCCCACCAGCCCCGACGACGATCGCATCGTACTCATGATCGATGATCGGATACTTTCCGGAGGAGAGGATAGGCGAAGCTTGGGATGCCTTGACGGGTTGACTGGAGATGATCCTTGAACGTGAGGCGGTTGAGGAGAAGGTACGGAGATATCCTGGCTTTACTGAGGACGAGAGTGATCGTAGCATAGCTTGAAGAGAGTCAAATTGAATGAGCGATGTATGGTTCAAAATGAGTTGACGTTGATTGGTCACAGTTTATTTTTTGAAATTATCCGGAACTCACCTCAGCCTTCACCCGGTCTTCGGCTTATTTCTGTTACCGAACAGCTTACAAGTATGTACATAACACAGGTTTCCCCATTTACAGACACACACCCCGATCTCGATCTCTAGGGCCTCATGACCTTCTCCATCGATCAGACTCGATTTAGATGGCGGTCACAATTCATTCATAGTCATCCGAACCAGTCATTTCAACTTCGGGTTCAAATAGTCATCAAGGATTCATGTAAGATGTTACCGCAGTTTTTAATGATTAGTAAAGGGCAGTATCATATATATTCCCACTCAAGACTTGATGTACGATGTGTAGCCTGCCTGCATCTTCATCAGTAAAGGACTCTGGGCTCGTTGGCATGAGACGTGAGAGGAAATGAAGGAAACCACGTTATCCGGAACAAACGTCGCGACGGCAGCCTGGTGCGAAAACAACCGCCATCAAAGCGTTGAAGTCCTAGGCACAGTCAAAAGACATGAAATTGATGAAGCCGAGTTCACCGTCCTTATCCTAGCCCTCAGACTAGCCCAACGAGCCATCATATGACAGACTTGTCGTCTCACCGTCATCCTAGATAACCATGGCCTAGTCAAAGAGATGGCTACGTCAAAAAACCACTACACCAGAAAAATAACATTTTCTGCTCAGAAAAAAACTAAAAAAAAAACTTACAAAATTCTGTGGCAGCGCAAAAGCATGAGAAAAATCCCCCCAAAAAAATATGAATTGTGTTTGCTGGTGCTGTCTGTCTCTACTCCATTTTTTTTTTTTTTCATAATTTTAGGGCTTGCGGTTTTTAATGTACTAATAAAAACAGTTTGAATAAATGGAACCAGCCCATCCATTTCATCCGCTTTTATCTCTTATGTACACTTATCAAGATTCTTATCTCTAGGTCTTCCTAAACCTTTCTAGGGTCCCAGAAGACCAGTGTTTGGGTTGTAGTGTAACAAATCTAGTTTGTATGTAACCATAGAATGTCCAGTTTGAGAATATACTAATTGTACCTATGACTGATTTGTTACTAGACATAAAAGACTTAGAACTTAGTATGATAATATCCAGAGTAGTTATCAATAAGAGGGATAGGTTATATTTTCCCCCTACTTCACATTCCTTTCTTTGATTACTCTCTTATTATCATAGCTGGGGTGGGAGGGAGATATTTTCGAAAAACTTAAGATAACCATAAGCCATAATGATAATTTATAGGCCATTTCTTTGGGTGATAAAGAGTTATAATAAGTTTTTGAATATATCAATCTTAGAATAAGTTTAAAGAGATTTGGAGATAATTGGATGATAGATTTAAACTGAGGGATAGAGCAACTGTGAAGACAAGGTGGGTCCGCATAGCTTATGCCTTATGATGATAATTCTTCCATCTAATCTTTGCTCGGACTGATAGTCTAGACCCTTAGGGTCTGGACTAGCTAGCCACCTGTCTGTAACATCGTGTCAATGGACCCTCACTACCTCTGTCGTGCCTCCGACGGAAGTTTCCAATCTGTAATACCCTCCTCAATCCCAGAGGCAGAAACTGAATGTTGGGGCAAAACTAGGGGACAATGTTTGACCAGTCTTTGAATAGTCATAGCTGTTTCACTCAATTTTGCTGATAGCGGGCTCATTTGAAAGCCACACTTTTACTTCACATTTCCTGTGTCCAATTGCTATGACTCCATCCTATTCACTCACTACAGTTGGCTTATTACACTCCCTGATCAAAACTTGAAGGTGTGTGACCTCTCCTGTAAGACCATACTCACTGATATGGCTTCCATTGGTTCCAAATCAAAAAATGACACAATTTATGATGGCCCACATTTCCTTTGACCTTTGTGCAAGTATGACCATACGGTCTATAGCCTCAACACTTTGTTTATTCAGCAAGACCTTCATTCTTCATAGAGATATTGGGTTGCACCAACTTTGCCATTCAATTATGTTGGCTCAAAGTGCCATTGTCTAATGTGTGGACCATGTCCATCAAGTGTCTGATTTGTATGTGAGTGGTCCAATATGTGGCTGGGATCGTGGCTACTAAATCATGATTGTTGAAGGGAGTCCAGTCCATCTGCAATCATGTAATGTTTATCTGATGTATGATGTTTTGCCAGCCCAGGTCAGTGTGTTGAGAGTCCGGGCCCAAAGTTCCAGAAAATTGGACAGACTGTTGGAGGATCTTGACTCCAGTGAAGAAATTCTTGATTTCATAGGGGTTTCCAATAGCTTCCTACAGCTTTCTCCTGCCTTCTGACTTCATTGCAAGTCTTGATTCTGGGTCTTCCCACAGCTTGCTTCCCCCCTACAACTTTTTTGAACCAGGGGCAAGCTACAGATCACTTGAATGGATCCTCTCCTATGGTCTGTCATGTCCTTCACCCAACTGAGCAAGTTTTTTTTTTCACTGACTGTTCTCCCCTCTTTTCTACAATTTTTTGAATCTTCATCTCCACATTCATATCTCTCTTGTGCTTCCTTCTTCTCTTTTTGGCTCAGTCTCACATGTGAAGACCTCATTTCTAAGTAGTTAGGCATATGCCCCAAGAAATAATACTAAAATTGGGAGTTCAACTGTCGCTCTCCTACTAGACCAGACCACGTGTGCCTCTTCTTTACAATGAGCCACGAAGTGTCTCATTGTGCCTTACACTCAATATACCTGAGTCATGGTCTGAGAATGTCTTGCCTTTCATAGATTGAAAGTAACTTATATCCTATCGTAAAATTCACCTCAGACCTACTTGTTTCCGGTTTAAGACTCACACTTCTACTGGAACCAAAACCAAAAGCTTTGCCAAACCCACAGTCTCACCATTCTTCCAGTCTAATATGAGTAGAATATGGTAACACCACTGAAGTCGTTACTGGGACAGCTGGATTGAGAGGAAACTACTTTTATTCCAACCAGTACATCTCACCAATTGCATACAACCAAGGATTTTTATTTGACTCTCTCTACACCAATAATATGGGGCAAAAAAAACAACTAGCAATCTATGCATTGATTTATGCTGAAGTTTTACAACTCATTAAAATGAACTAATCCAATGGTAACATGTGAAAAGTGGAATAAGAAATGAGGTGATTGGACACAAACAACACATTTGGCTAACTTTTTATTCCTGGATTCCAAGACATTGAGGTTCCTTGCAAATGGTAAAGCACTTTAAGTGAAAATCATTAAGAGAAAAGAGGGAACCTTCCCATAAGACATGTACCCACTCCACTCAAAACACACTGCAACAGACATACAGACTACCATATGCTCACGAAACAGCAAATGAACCAATCCTATAGCCTGGACGGAGAAATTTATCAAATTATAATCATGTCTGTGTCCAACACTCCCTCACATACTAGCAGATGATGCTGTTCTATAGCGCGCTTGGACAAAAGAGGATGGACGCTCAGTCACAAGCATGACAAAAAACTGTGGCACTTTCACTTACTAGCTAACCAGACTAAGCAAATCTGGATTCCTTCAAGTGGTAAAATAGATGTTTCACTCTTGCATTTTCTCTTAGCTATGCATGCTCAGTTTTCATGGTGAATTCAGATAGTTTGCAGAGATTCAGTATGGGCCTCTAAAAAGAGAGAGAAATTACTCTGAGATTATTTTCTAGAAGGCTAAGCCTTATAAGCCCTCCTCTTCAGCTTAAGGATATCTGATATCAAATCTTTACATTGCATCCACCAAAACTTATGCCTATTCTGCTACCCCTAAAAATCCTGTTTGTCGGCTTGCCGCTTGTTACCTCGTGAATAAAAGAAAAGAAAAGGAACAACAAGGTACAGAAGTACTCTCAAATTATGTGGTGTTCATAAATATTCAGGCTTAAATACATCACTCAATCAAAATTTCTTAGAAGATCATGTTGTGCACGCGCCAAAATTTCCATAGGCGCGCCTTTGCGCCTTTTTTTTTTTTTGAAAAAAAAAAAGACACAATGGGAACAGCAGTAGCTCTAAAAAACCAACTTTATTCATCTATTTCATCGGGGTTCCAAGTATTCAAAATGAGAATCAAAGACTAAAAGGAGATTTTTTTTTAGTGAGGTCAAATGAGATTCTCTAAGTCAAGAGTGAGAGATGGTCATCTATTTTCTACAGTACATTTTATAATCTACAATTGATTTCAAGTTCCCAAACTGGATCAAAGTTGAAGATGGTACTTCTTGTTCTTGAATTTATATCAATTTCAAACTGGTTCAAGTTGAAATGAAGTAAGACTTAATGTCATTCTACAGAGAATGAGGTTTTGAGGCCTTTGCTACCTGGCGCATACAATATACAATGATCAGAGTTGGCTAACTTACTCAACTAAGGCTAAGCTCCTCTCTCCCATAGAGCTGATACCAGCCCTCACATGTGTGATAAGCTAGGGAGTTGTGGGAAGTTTGAGGGCGTAGGTTGCCCTCCCTACGACGGGCGTGAGTGATCACTTTGGACACATCATGCACAGATGTGTAAAAGTGCAAAACATGGCTTTTAGTACGCCATTAGCGTGATTTTAGTACCTCCGCCCTCACTCCCTCCCAATCCCTGATCTTCTACCCTGGGGATAAACAACGCCTACCTACCCCAATTTGCAGGTTCAAAGGCGCGCACATCACTTTAGGCGCGTTATAAAATCGGCCAATTGTGGTGTACAATTTAAAACCTTGAGACCCCGCACCACGGTCTACGGACCACCAGAGAAAGATGGGTTACAGTAACCAGTACTGTAATGTTACGCCGCAGCACCGAAAAAAAGGAGGAAAGTTCAGTTTTGAACAGTTGATTCGGGATTTTTTTTATTTTTTTTGCTCTTTGCAAGGAGATGCAAAGTAGGATTATCAAATACGCCAGCACACCACTACATCTCGCTCCTCATTCATACCTTCACGCTCGCCTTGTGTACCTACCAACACTGTCTGCCTTCCAACACTCGATCTCCTCAATGGCATCTGACGCCCCTTCTCCCGCGCCGAGTGTCGCCTCTGCCAAACCGGTAGATAAAGTCAAAGGGAAGAAACCCAAGACGGAGACTGTGACTGAAGCCATGAAAGCATTGGAGGTAATAAATTCAAGACATACGCGAAATTATTTGAGGAATCCTCGAAATACTGATTCAAACCGTTTCATCTGTCTCTTTTAGTTGAACCCTCGTCCACCGTTCATTGACCATCGACTACATATGTGGGACCAGTTGAAAGCAAAACACGATCAAGAGATAAAAAATAAGCCACGGGAGAAAATTTTAGTAAAATTACCAAATGGCGAGCCAAAGGAAGCTACGAGTTGGGAGACAACTCCGATGGAGATTGCCAAATCATTGAGTAAAAGTTTGGCTGAGAGGATAGTGATTGCAGAGGTGAGCATACTGATGCGTTAATCAGGATCACACCTCACACCTCGCAAATTCACCTTATCAAGTGTTATATGAAACTGAAACATCCTGTCTCTGAATTCTAGGTCACTTGCGAAGGCGCCACCAAGCCCATCTTGTGGGATCTTCTGCGTCCGCTCGAAGGAAACTGTTCATTACGGCTCCTAGATTTCGACTCAGAGGAGGGTAAACGGGTCTTTTGGCACTCCTCGGCCCATGTTCTGGGTGAAGCCGCAGAGAGGCATTATGGCTGTCATTTGTGCATTGGTCCGCCGACTGAGGATGGGTTTTTCTACGAGATGGGTATGGGCCTCAGCGGTGACCGGTGCGTAGGTCTTTTTTTATTTTAGTATGGGCGTAGCACATTTGGGATGTTTTTGTTGTTTGATTCGCTAAGTACTATATTTGAACCCCGTAGGTCTGTCCTGAGCTCGGATTACCACCCTCTGGAAAAAGTGGCTGATTCAGCTATCAAAGAAAAACAACCCTTCGAACGGCTCGTGGTCTCCAAGGAGTCACTCTTAGAAATGTTTGCGGTACGTTACAGTTCATCGATCCAGTTCTCCCAGTTTCTGATGATCAGCGTGTATAGAGACTGATATCTCATTTCTCAAATCATAGTACAATAGATACAAGACACACATAATTAATTCAAAAATTCCCGATGGCACATCCACTACCGTCTACCGCTGTGGACCGATGATCGATCTCTGTGTGGGGCCTCACATACCCAATACCGGATATATCAAAGCTTTTTCAGTTCTTAAAGTCCGTCTCCACATTCTACTTTTTGCGTTAACATGATTATATGAGGATCTAATGTCTGGCCCGACCCTTTGATAGAACTCTTCTTCTTACTTTTTAGGTGATTCAGCCAATGACTCTTTGCAGAGAATCTACGGTATTTCCTTCCCTGACAAAAAGGCAATGGCTGAACACAAAAAGTTCCTCGAGGAGGCTGCCAAACGAGATCATCGCAAGATAGGAAAGGTTAGTCTATTCGACCTTATCATGTGATTCATAAACAGGCAATGTTGACAAACTCGTCGCTTTGAACAATCAAAGGACCAAGATTTATTCTTTTTTCATGAGATGAGCCCTGGGAGCTGTTTTTGGCTACCCCACGGGACTCGAATCTATAACACACTGGTTGAATTTTTCAAGGTAAATTATATACTTTCACTACTTTGATCCACTCTCATCGCGCCATCTTGATATCAATTGTAGATGTTGACAAAGATCTGAAGTCTGAATATAGAAAAAGAGGTTACGACGAAGTGATCTCCCCCAATATGTATAACTCGAAGCTATGGCAAACATCCGGGCATTGGGAAAACTGTTTGTCAATCTCCATGACATGCTATCATTTCACTAAACATTGAGCATTTCTCAAGTTTTTTGCTGTTAGATTCGGAAAACATGTTCAAGCTCGACATTGAAAAAGAGATCTACGGACTCAAGCCAATGAACTGCCCCGGTCACTGTTTGATCTTTGGTTCTAAGGATCGCTCTTACCGAGAACTACCTTTGAGGATGGCGGATTTCGGAGTGGTTCACCGAAACGAGGCGAGTGGAGCATTGAGCGGTTTGACTCGAGTAAGGCGGTTCTGTCAAGATGATGCTCATCACTTTTGTACTACTGATCAAGTTAGTATAACACACTCGCTATTTATCTGCGTTCCCTCTGCCTTCCTAATCTTGTTTGTTTGTAAATCAGATCGACTCTGAGGTCGCTGGTATCTTTGACTTCTTGAAAACAGTTTATGGAATGTTGGGATTCACCTATAAGCTTAAGCTCTCGACGCGACCAGATAACTATATCGGTGATCTGGCAGTTTGGGAAGAGGCAGAAAAAGTATGTAGAAGCCTCTCTGGCCCGGCTGACATGGGATTGACTATTTTATTTATTTATTTTTTACTTTGGTTTTCAGCGATTGGCGAGTGCGCTTGACAACTTTGTGGGTGTTGGGGAGTGGGTTGTTGACCCGGGAGATGGTGCATTTTATGGACCAAAGGTTTGCTATCAAGATCATTTAACCTTGTTCCTCCCCGGTATGACTGAAGCGTATCGCTCTGTACGGGGGTAGATTGACATTACGATTTCAGACGCGCTCAAACGCAAACATCAATGTGCCACTATTCAATTGGATTTCCAACTCCCAGAACGGTTTAAGCTCCAGTATCGCACCGACCAAGGCGGACAAGGTCTGGAAGCGGGTGCAGAGGAACGAAGACGACCGGTGATGATCCATCGAGCTATCATGGGTAGTGTTGAGCGTTTCACAGCGATCTTGACCGAGCATTTTGGTGGCAAATGGTTCGCCGTCGGCTTTTAATCTTTCACTAGTGACAGAGAGGGCATATACGGTTTTTTGAAGTGCTGACAACTCGATTATTTTTGTGAACCACAGGCCATTCTGGCTTTCGCCTCGTCAAGTGCTGGTCATACCAGTTGCAGCTACTCACAAGGCGTACGCGCAGGAGGTGGCACAGAAGCTATGGGACGCCGGGTTGTATACAGATGCTGATATGACGGATGCAACGTTACCGAAGAAGATCAGGAATGGAGAAGTGTCATCATACAACTTCATCCTAGGTATGTTTTTTTTTTTTTTACTCTCATAAATGTGCTCCTTTATTGACTCTTCTTTTTACTTTTTTTTTATATCAAACCACTTCGTTTCGTGGGGTTCAGTGGTGGGCAGTGAAGAAGTGGAGAGTCGCTCGGTCAATGTGAGAAGTGCGGATGATGTAGGTCAAAAGGGGAAAGCGCAAGCAATGCCGCTAGAGGATACGCTTCAGAAGTTCTTGCTACTGAAGAATGAGCGTCGGCTTGAAAATAGACTATTGTAATTGTCCTGATCGCATTCTGTCGTATTTGAAGATTTACAAGTTGCTTCTTAATACTACTCTTGCCCTCATTAGAGAAAGTGCAGATGACGAAGGAGATTTTAGACAAACTGAGCTGTCATTGTATGAGCTGATATTCTTTACTCTGGACTAAGTTGAGGTCAAAGGAAGAGTGATGGGGCGGGCGTGGGGTTGGACTGTCAGATGACTTTTACCCTTGAACTGGAGGATTGAGATGTCTGGGAGCGGGCATGATGATGGACGGTCGGTTCAACATAAAATTCTTGAAACCTCTTCTGTTGTAGTCGCGAGATGTCAGACCCAGGTCGATGGAAAGGTCAGCCGTCGACAGTCAGTTAACTGGCTGTCACTTGTGTGATTGGGGAGCGGTAGCTGGTGTGACATCGATCTGTGAGCTTTTCACTGTCTTCACCATGTATGCTGACCGACCTCACAGCTCCCGCCCTCCCTCCCTTGTCATCTCATCATGATCCCTTCTCTCTCACTCTCCCTCCCGTATTCAGCCAGTCGTGGCCGTGCACTCTCCATCATCACTCGTAGAGCCTACTCCTTCGAAAGCGGTCGGAACAGAAAACCTGATCGGTCGAACAAACCTCAAAGCTCAAATGACAAGCCGATCACCGAGACCTCGAAGCCCGATCCCAAGCCAACCATCACGGGTCGCGGCCGTCGTCATCGTGCTACCTCCAGCTCTTCTTCGGCCCACACTCCAGCCCGACCGACCCAGCCTGAGCTCCAGCTGCCGTTCGTGCCTCTGCCATCGGACCATCTCGCCCACCTCCGCCCAAAGGTGCTCGCCCTAGACCGGTTTTTCTCCCTCCAACGTCCCTTGCTCGAGATTGAGCTTCCGATCTCTGACCGGCGCTCGATCAGCGCCGAGTCTCGTCTCGAAGCATCAGATGCCGACGAACCCCAACCTGAGCCTGACCCACCTTCGACTGTGCCTGAGTCGATCACTACTGGTTCACCCTCCGATCCGGCCTTCAAGCCTCCTCAAATGAGCACTGGGGGCATATTCTCTGAGATGGCCGATGATGGCTTCGAGGACGAGCTTTGGGGCGCTGTTGATGGCTATGCGCCTTACCTCATTGCCGAGCCTGACGGCGTCGACCCAGACTGGCCACGAACTCTTAAGCATTACCTCGCTTGTGCGCCCGCCTTCGTTCCCCCACCGGTCCCCACGTCCCAGAACCCGGAACAGCTAACGACGGTGGCTGAAAAAGCTGAAGCAAAGCCCGCGGATGAGCAAGACCTGATCGAGCAGCGTAGGATCGAGAATGTCCAGTTCCTTGCACCTTACGGAACTTTCAACGCTGCTGCTGTTGAAGCCACAGTTGGGGATTCAGATTCAGATGCCAACTTTAGCTTAGCTGAACCAGTCCACCCGATGACTATCACAGAAGAGACCCCTTTACCTGAGATCTCACAGGACTCGCAATCGCTCACGCTACAAGCAGCTCGTTTCCTGCATGCCGGTCTATCCTCTTTCCGATGGCCAAGCGCAGTGGAATGGGATAGCGTACGCGAGAAACTGGGCGCAGCCGAAGCATCCTATACTGGTCAGGAGCCCCATGAGCTTGGTAGCGTAGGAGAAGTGGGTCCGGTTCGGGGTAACGAGCCTGAGGGTCGCCCGGCGACGCGGTTTATTAAACTGACCATCGAAGCTGCTGGCTCTCCCCAAACACTCACACTCGACCCTCAGCAACTTCAACGAATCATCGAGTACAGCGAGACGCTCGTCAAAAACCACCTCAGCCGGGGCACCACCACCACTACCAAAGCAGTCTTACCAAAAGAGCTTGTGTCGAGCTTTGAGCGACTTGGAGCTTTCCTTGTTCACAAGCATCGACAGCGACAGGGGCCGATGGAGGATTTGAAAATATCTGTCAGTCAGGTGAACAACGTTGAGGAGGAGGGTGGGACGGAGGGGACGGTAGAGATGGATAGCGTACAAAGGAAACGGAAACGAAAGATGAAAGTTCATAAGTCAGTTTTGTCTCACTTTTTTTTTGCTCTCAGCTATCTATTGATTAAAATTTGAATGGGTTGTGTCTAGGTACAAGAAACGTAGAAAAGCTAGACGCACGCTCCGAAAACGGCAAGGTCGAGATTGATCCACATTAGCAGGACTTGAAAAAAGGGGACATCTTGGTACGCATATAGGGAGGCAACAATATAATCTTCAAGTAAAAAATTCTAGCCATGCATAGAGAAAGTCGTAGAGAGGCACACATGCTTTGATATTGATTGTTTTGAATGCAACAAGTGGGGAGTTTTTGACAAAAACAAAATAACAAAATAAGAAAAAACAAAATGTGGTGGTTTTGTTCCTGTGTGATAGATGTACGGGAGCCCAAGATGAGGAGCCTGGCTGAGTTTTTGATTGAAGATGTTGAAACTTACAGTACAGTACTTGTGGTTTAAGTCTTGTTGAGACTTTTTTTTTCTTTGCTTTTTCTTTTACAGGATGTGAGTGATGTATACTATGTATCAAAGGTGATGGTGGGTGATGAGTCACATGATGATTTGTTTGATCAATCTAAGACTTTGTGAATGTTTTTGGTGATATTGATGCTTTCATGGTACTACTGTGTAGTCACTGTACCCATCTGATGACTTCACTCAACTATATGAGGTAGCAAGCAGATCAAAAATCAGCTACTTTTTTTCAAGAGCCTGGTATAGAGTAGTAGTATACCCTACTTTCAATTCATACTACATTAATTAACCCACATTCTAAGTCTAGGTTTGTTGAGAGAATTGATCTCAAGGCTTAAAAAAAGTATGTGAAAAGTAATGATGATAACAACTTTCAC
This sequence comes from Cronartium ribicola 11-2, assembly GCA_000500245.1. Taxonomy (NCBI): domain Eukaryota; kingdom Fungi; phylum Basidiomycota; class Pucciniomycetes; order Pucciniales; family Coleosporiaceae; genus Cronartium; species Cronartium ribicola. The sequence continues at coordinate 14,587 of KI578074.1, forward strand.
TCTCTACAACTTTTTACAGTCTTTCAAAAATGAATAAAGAGCAGACAAATTTTAGAGAGTTGGTTGGGTTTAATAAAACAGACTTAGGTTACTACTATCATTATCTTGAACAAATTCTCATGGTTCCCAAAGTTTGTCCTGTTTAAAAATTCTTTTTTGGAACCAGGTTAGCTTTTGAATACCAGCAAAGAAGTTTACATATCAGTTGTCAAGGTGCAATCCAAAAATGCTGGAAGTGTTGAGTAGAGGCAAGTATGGCTTAGGTAGGATCTGAGGTCCATAGAATTATGGGCAGGTGGTAGCAAGTCTCCATGTGTGTACTTACATTAATGTAAGGTGCTGGTGAACGTATGAGGGCACCCAAATACACACAGGAGATTGTCTGAAGTGTGTGGAACTGTTCCCAAAAGTCACCTCTAGATGGCTGCCATCCATACCATTTAAAGGAGCATTCCGTGGTCAGAACATGATGCCTCAAGCCATACTCAATTGTAAATTTCCTAATATCATACACCACCACCATTACAGCTTGTGACAGCTAAGGAGTATAAACAGGAAATGTATGGCACATGGCGTGTTTTGATTCCATCTCTGCCCACCAAAACACTGGGCTAGTGTCAGGTGAGCAGAAGAGAAGGATATGATAAGTGTCCTTGTAAATCAGTTGTTCATCTTCTAGGACTGTGTCGACCACCTCGTCGGGGACTGGGACTCCTACTACGGCTGTCACCCCGTCGACGGCTATTCCCGTTTGTGCCACGGTACGAACGACTTTCGAACCGATCCCGGTCTCCAGCGCCATTATAGGATGTAGCGTTGTGGCCCCACCGGCGAGCATCAGGCCCAGTAGGGGGAGGACCACCGCGGCTACGAGTGGTTTCGAACGCCGAACCTCGTCGATCGCCTGCAGTTCCCCAACGAGGTTGAGCAGACGGAGCGCCACCCCAACCGCTCGAGGGTCCTGGTCGACCCCATCGGGGACCATCGATGACAGCGGTCAAGGGGGGACGGGACGTCCCAGAGGCAGCACCACGGATCCCAAAGCCAATCCGAGCGTCGGTGGAGGCGAAAGCGGGACCGGTGGGCGGATGGACAGGCAGAAGGGCTACGTCGAGAAAGTCGCCGACCATGAACTGCAGTTCTTGAAGCGTACGAGCAGCAGCGCCTGGAGCCGGTCCCGAAGCACTTTCGCGGGCTAGATCACGTGCAAAGATCACACCGAGCTCTTGCGAACGGTAACGGGCAAGCGGACCGTCGCCCGAAGCGTGATGAGCCGAAGGGCCTGAGAGCGAATCGCGGGTATCAAGAAAGATCTGGCGGATGGAGAATTTGATGGTGGGGGTGAGCTTGACGGATGCGCTATTTTCTATCAGTTGGAGACAGATATCACGTAGGGTGGTATCTTTCCTGTTGAAGAAAAGACCAAGCTTTAGATTCACTACCTTCGCTCATGGACAGCCGATCAGGAATGTGCTTACCAAGCATAGAGCTGAGATTCATCCGGGAGGGGTACTCGATCCGGTAACTGAAATTCACGATCTATATCATGATACGAGCCTGGCTTCACAAACACACGGAGAAGGAATGGACAAGTCTGATCGAATACATAGGTTGGGTATCAGGTCTCATGCTTCATCGCTGTATCCAACCGCTAGATCAGTCGGTCCAACTCTGACCTTTTCACGATCCACGGGTGCCGGACGATTTCGGTTGCGTTCGAGCATGTTGTAGAGCTGAATTCGAAGCAAGGTGATGGGTGGACCTGAGTGTGAAGGTGGGTTGATCGGAACGCTGTCCCCACCGGTTCACAGTGTGGAAGTTTTCAAAGTCGCTGTAAACCCATCAGGTTCTAGTATGCGGGCTTTATGTAATCTAATTTTTTAATTTTTTTTAAAATAAAGTCAAATGTACCAGTTTCATTTAAAACATAAGAGCATCCACAATTGTGGCATGAACGGCCAACTTTAGTTAGTTTTAAATCCTACAAACAGCCAAAACCCTACACTCGTTTCCTTTAGGGTGTCTTTAACAAAAGGTTCTCCAAAAAAAAAAATTAAGAATTTTTTTTTTTGAGTCATTCATAAATTTATGACCAACCGACTCCAGCATTAGGTAGAGCTCAGCCCTGTTTGGCTACTCCTCCTATACCCTTGATCACATCATCTTCACTAAGAGTGAGGAGTCAAGGAGTCTTGGGTCCACTCAAGAAATGCAAAGAAAAACTCAACACAAAGAGACCTCAACAGTTAAAGTGGTCTCAGTAGAAGACAAAACAAGATGACGGAGAAAGTCAACCTTGAACTCACCTACACAGACAGAGTGTGGGGATCAAAGAAATTAGATCTGAGACCAAGCTGAAAATGTGATAGGAAGAAACAGTTTGGTTGATGGATGGAGTGAGAGTGCAGAGAAATGAAATATGGTGATATTCAATTGACATATTGACAAGAGGAAAGAAGGAGATCTGAGTGAATACAATCATCTTACCGTGAATTATCTTGCTATGAGTAAAACAGAGAATTGTTTATCCCCAATCAAAAGATAGAATTTACCACAATAGTCATATGAAGAGTTCATACTTATAGTGATGTTGGTTTCGAGATTTTGGTCTCTTTCCTTTCTTTCCCATCTTTTGGAAGAGGAAAGAGACATATGTACCTTTCTATTGATTAATTTTATTGTGTGTATGTGTCTTTTTATTTTATTTTAAAGTGCTATTGTTTTAACATGCCGCACTATCTACATCTCTACGTGTCTGGTATGTACTGTCCTTGTGTATGTGTATGTGATTTGACTCTGATAGATACTTCTGTAGCCTTCTGATTCTCCTAAATTAAACTCTTATCTTCCTATCTGTTTCTCTCTTTTTTGTCTGAATCCCATACCAGGTAGCTCATTCAGATAGTGTTACACTCTTCTCTCTGAGTTTCTAGTTTCTGATTTCTTTTGCTTATTTTGTCAGGTCAGCACTATTAGTAGAGAGCAGAGAAGGACCTATACTTATACATACATCTGCCCCTTAATCCAGGGAATGAATAGATCTTTTGAAAAAGGAAAGAGGCCCTTCCGATTCTCCTATATCAGACCCTTATCTTCCTATCTGTTTCTCTCTTCGTTTTCTTAATCTTGCACCAGGTCCGTGCTTTTAGCAGAGTGCAGAGGAGGACCTATTCTTATGTGTGGATCTGCACATTTATCCAGGCTGTGTTCTTAGATATCCTGCATAGTCACGACATGCGTATCTTTGGGATAAGTAAACACATCAAGAACCTATTTCTGTCCACCTCCCCACACTACCTTATTTAAGGTCAGTGTCATTCTTCATAGGACAGGTGTCGAGAAGAGGACATAACCTCACTCACCCTATCACACTTTCATCAGGTTACCTATCCCTGTTTTCAGACACTCTCAAAAACACATCTCAGCAGGAAAATCAAATGTTACACATTTTTCTACATTACATATAGCTTATATGTACTATTTGTCAGAAAAATTTAAGAAACTCACCAAGGTTTTTTTTCATATTCATTGTTCAGATCAAAAAAAAATCAAAGTTTTCTGAAAAGCATCACATATAATTGTAAAAGTATGTAACAATTTATGTTCCCTGCCGAACAGCATTTTCCAAAGTGGAAGTGCCGCAGCCATGGTTTCTTCGCCTCAAAGGGATGGGATAGAGGTGGATAGAGTCGAGTTGGAGGGGAGAATGACAGGTGATGACTGAGGGCTTACTGGTTGGTGGATGGGGAGGGAGAACTCGAAGAGGTACTTCAAGTACTCGAGTTCGAGTCTTGGCTCGAAAGTGGGTTTAAACCTCACACACTTTTTTTTTTCCCGGACATTGTTTTATGCAGTTCCAGTATGTACAGTGTATAACCATGATGTCAAACTGGTATCAGCCATTTGCATTGCATCTTCTTAACTTTATTATTATTATCAGGAATTAGCTTCACGTTGCTTCCACCAAGAAAGTGAGATACAAATGTGCCAGCTTGAGCTATTATCACCAAAGGTGGAGTCAGGTAAGCTGACTGATAAGCTCACTTCTTTGTTGGCCTTTTTGGTTGGACTCCACTTGCCATTTGTCAAGTCTAAAGAACGTGTCCTCACAGATGAGTGTGGTCACCCACTCTTTCTCCTGCATTGTAGGTCTGTCACGATTATTGATTTACATAAAATGGTACAACAGTTTAAATTTGCGTACAAAAAATAAAATAAAAAAATCAACATATCATATTGCGCTCTCAATAAATAGACACATTAACAAAAAGAAATCATAGTGTACATAGTCATCACATCATTCCCAAAGTCTTTACAGTCTTTTCCTCCGTTTCCACCTTCATCTGACCATAGTTGAAACTTGAACACAAGTCATTTTTCTGCTGACCTTCACACCATCAAATCCAACGTAATACTTCCGGAAAGTTCTCAGATAGGCCTATTTTTTCCGGAAAACGGGCTAATAACAATGCTGGTCTGGTTTGATGGAGTTGATGAAGCCGGTAGAGTTGATGCAGTCGGTGGAGTTGATGCACTCATACTTGTGGGCTTGTGGACAAAGATGATTGGAATGATGACTGCAAGAATAATGATGGCAGCTAAAAGAGTCCACATCATCAAAGGCAATTCAGGGAACGGCACGTCAAAAAAGCTCTTTTGGGGATTCTTTAAAACAAAAGCAAAAATCTCACAAAGTAAAATTACCGTGCCTGTATGTTATAAATTGGTGTATTGGAGATATCATAAAGTGGAGAAAGAGAATAGTCGAAATAAGGGGGATGATGTAGATGGTCAGTTGCCCACCTGCGTAATATGTGAGCCTTACAGAAGAATAAAAATGAGATTAGAACCAACATGTGTAAAGCAATGGTCTATGGCGCCTGACCAAGGTGTAACCCTCATTTTTCTCCATGTCCCCATGACGAGTGGAGCTATTAAATTCGAAGCAAGCCAATAACAAAGCTTAGTTACCGTTCGGGATGACAGTTATGCAACGCAAATATCAGAGATCTGGTGAGACAAGAGCTTTATATGAACTGACTTTATTGTCTTGGGCGGCTCAGAGACACACTTGTTGACCTTCTCAGCTCTATCATCACGTTCTAGATTTTCTGAGGGCTCAAAGTTGCACAGCTGCGAGGGTTTGCAAGACAACAAGCCGGAGAAGCACCGAATTGATCAACAGTGTACATAAAAAAAAACATTTTGAAGTTCGGCTGACTTCTTCTGAAAGACTGTTCAAAGAATTCCACCTTCTTCGAATCGCACGCAACTCTTCAATGATTTCCACTGCGTCTGTTGCTGCCTTCCTTGACGCGGGATAATTTCTAGATTCTCGCACCTGGAAACGGTGCCCACTCAGAATTCATAAGGTTTTTCAGCACCATATCATGTTTCGAACACTCATAGGGCTCCCCTCTTTTGGAAAAAAGGACTTACATTCTCTGCTAGTATCTTATCAAGTTCACCTGCCGAGCATTGACATAGGGCTTCAAGATCAACCATACGCAGTTTGTCTTGCCCCATCACCACTTCCAGTAATCGTCCCAGATCATCTCGCGTCCTTGCATACGCCTCACTTTTCTCGGTTTCCAACCTGTTGAATCGAAAGATTTATAAGAATTGAAGCAATGAGAAGCGACACATGTTTTTTTTTTAGGTACATAAGATCATATGAGGTCAGCACAGTTCACCTAGGGTGGCGTATTTTTAAGGAATGGCTTATTGGAAAAGTTTCAGTTTTAAAAGATGAAAAAAGAAGAGACCGACCGAGGCAAAACGTCTCCTAAACGCCAGCGTAGTGCGCGGATCTGTGAAGCTCTTAGTCTGCGCTCCTGGACGTTTGAGACGACTGAGCCTGGGTCAGTTTCATGGCTGATGAGGGACTTGAGCCGGCCCCCAATCCTCAAAGCTTCGTCTGCTTCGAATTCTGGGAATGACTCATGTCGTTTGAGAGCATCGATGGCCTCCGCAATAGCGGCCACCTTGAATGATGATATGACGACAAACAAAGCGTCAAGATTGAGCTTCGCAAAAAGGGTGTTCTCGAGCTCAGTACTAACCTGGTCCATGAAGCGATCGATGGGAAGTGGGCCTGAAGGACAAATTCCATCCAACGACGTGAGCGAGATAGTGCCAGACGAAAACGAAGAAGACGAAGACGCAGAGAATGATGAGCGCATGTCTCGGGTTACTTCGTCGGCGTCGGTATTTTTTGAAAGGTGATGATCGCCAGCAGAGCCTGCGACCAAGATCTGACCATGTTTCAAAGCAGGAAAAAAACAGGAACCGAAGGGTGAGCCCAGCAAAGTGTGGCTGAATCCTTCTACGACAAGTTAATGGCCACATACACTCAGTGTGGGTTTTTGTCGATGAGTCATTTGAGTGGATGAGCTTGAGGCTTGAGTGGTGTGATGACTGAAACGAGATGCAAACCGTTTGAGCTTACTTAAACTACTTAAATCGCCATCGAACCGTAAGACAGGCTGTGAGATCATCACCGAAAGCTTGGTTGTACAGCCTCAATCGAATGGCGAAACCGAGTCAGGTCTCCCTCACCACCACTGCCACTGCCCATGCCCATTCAACCAGACCTGCGGCTGTACTCCCCACCCGCATTCGACAAGTTGACTCTGCTTCTCTTGGCGTTAGTGACCGACCAGGGTGCGTAACCACATGTGATCACAGCTCCAATCGTGCTTCGTAGTACAAACTTAAGAAGGTCCCTCCTCGCAGCCGAGGACTTTAGGAGGAGAAAAGCTCAGGGGAAGTCCCATTTCCGTCGAAGGAACACCTCACAAGTTTACCATGAAATAGTGACTGACAGCGCCAGGAAATGTTCGCCCTCGAGGAGACGCGCAGATAAAATCCTTGGTCCAAAGTTCAATTTCAAAATTGGACGTCATACAAATGCATCTGACATGCGTAAATAGTACAGTTTGAACTTGAAGACTCTTGAAGAAACAAATCCTATAAGTAATTTAACCCTTAACCCACTTTTCAGTTCACAGCACAAGATCCGATCAAGTCTGACTCTGTATCTGTCTATCCCCTTTATATTCATGGGACGACTTTAGAGTGGTGAGCCCTTTCATGATAGGAATTGGAAGACCCTGGTGGCCGAGATGATACAACATAATCACCATACAGAAATACATATTTCGAGATATCAACATATCACATTGCACTTAATACACCTAAATACAGATACGGGGTGGTTTGAGCGCGGTACGCTGGGTCTGCTGGGCTCATCACTTCCGGACTTCCCACACGTCACCCACCCCCCAAAAGACCCGCCCAACCCTTCTTGGCCCCCCAACAACCACCAATGTCCAACTTTGAGGCTGAACAAGACGATGATCAGTACTCCCTCAATGATGAGGAGGAGGAATACGAAGACTGCACCGGCTCTGAGGCCCACTCTGACGACTACTACCACTTCGAAGAGGATCCCCACCTCAATTTTTATCGCCCCCTAGACTACCATCCAGATTCGGACGACGAGGACGTTGCCGGAGCTGCCGAAGCAGACGCTGAGGTAGAATGTCTGATTGACGACCTGGGCCCTGCACTCGCCCTCATCTTTCGCTCCGCTCGCGCCGGCATTAATCGCACGGAAATCTTAGCCCACGTTGAAGCCCATGGATTCCCAATGTCACCCGCTACCCTAGACCGCCGCCTCCGTACCATGAAGCTTAGCACTGGTCGTCCGTGCCTCACCCCTGAACAGTGCGCTCGGGGGGCTCCTATCATCTTCCAGTGCCACCGACTCGGGTACAGTCGAGCTTTGAGCGTACGTACCAGTGCAATCGCGGTTGCAAGGCGCTGGGCCTGCACCCAATGCCTGTCTATCCGGTCGAGCCCGGTCCGTGCCCAATTGGGCTGCGCCCGTTGGTTGGCAGCGCACCTAATGCAGGTACCCTATAAGTGTGAATGGGCCGGGGAGTGAGATCTGTGAAGAATTTGAAGCTCACATATGTATTGGTGATAGCTATTCCCAGGAAGGAACAAACTACCAAGGTTTTGCGATTGAAGAATGCTTGGGAGCTCATTTATTTCAGAACTGTAGTAATTACATATATCTATCTACAACAGTGACATCACTTGAGATATTTGAAACCAGTGTTGTTGTTTTTTCACTTGGGTTCATGAAAAGGATAGAAGCAATTTTTTTCGCCAAAAAGTGGATATAGTTGTGGTGTATTATTCACGATGAGTGAGGGATAATGGCCATGTGCTATGTCTCCGATCAGACGTTGTTAGAATCGTCTTCAGGTGCGAGAATGGGACCAGAGGCGCGTACAATAGGCTGAAGTTCCTCTTCAGTTGGTACCTGCAAGTGTATTGATCGGGCTATCGAAGCAAAGGTGACAGAATATATCAGGAACTAAAGATTTGTTTCTCTCTTTCAGCATTTATTGTGCAATTAAAAGAGAAAAGAGATGAATCAACATATGTGTACCCCACAAATTCTGAACTTGTACCTGCATGAGTTTTTGATCGTCCACCATCTGCACCCACTAAGATCCTGGTTTTAACTTTTGCAATTGTTGCAGTACGATGAACTAGCTTAATTTTGAATGAGTCACCGATAGATCTCTAATTGAAAAAAAGAAAAAAAGTCTATGAGCAAGCTATGGGTTTGATTACTCTTGAATTGAGCTCTCACCTCGTCTACGTTCTCAAAACTCTCAAGCAATCATTATGAAACCGAGCATAGATTAAATGCAAATTCTTGCTGTTGAGATAGTTCTTGTGGTCAATAGTCACTATCAAAGGAGACAAGCCCATGATTTGAAATAAATGAGAAAGAGGGTTGGATCTTGTGGCGCAATGAAACAAAGTTGGGTGACACTCAACATTTCGTATTCTTCATGTGCCGCATCTACTACTTTGAAGAACTCCTTCATTCCAAATTCGGTGAGTAAGTGCTTCAAGGGGCTGGCTGATGATAGCGACCGATCCATGCAGGTTGGTGGGTGAGAGAGAGGTGTGAATGGTGTGATGGACTTCTTTACAGGGAGGATGGTGCGAGGGGTGTTGTTGTGAAGGGACAGGGTCGTCGGGGATGTATGTAGCCGGAGGGAGTGCGTGGGTGAAGAAGAGGTGATGAGGAGGGTCGTGGGAGAAGTTGCTGCTGCTGGTTAAGCAGGTGGGCGGTCTGACGGGGCGGTGGTGGTGGTGAAGCTGGAAAGAACCTGGAAGCTCGGAGGCGAGATGTGATAAATATGTATTGCTGTATGGTGATTATGTTGTATCATCTCGGCTTAACTTAACTAAGTCCCTTGCTCGGAAGTCTCCTAGACCTGAGGAGGGACTTACGGCTAATGTCGGACCAGTGGCCTGAGTATGACAGACTCCAGTGCACCTCCAGCCTTCCCTCCCCATTCCCCCCTCTCTCTCCTTCTGGATCTCCTCAGTCCAAAGACAAAAAAGGTATCCTTCACCTTTGTACACGTGCCTGTGCCCCCAAATCCCTTGTCTTATCTGTCCTTCTCAGCCCACTTGACTGGAATGACCAGAAGTGTGAAGGGAGGATGTAATGTACTGCGGAGGCTGTATTGATATTGGAAGTTAAAATCATGGGCCCAAAGCTTTTGTACTTTTGGACTGGCAGCAAATTCCCTAGTATGTAATGCAGTCTCGTAAGTGGACTTTGATCATCATACAATCTCTCTTCTCATACACATCATGTCACCATTCACTTGGAGTTGGAAAAACGCACAGAATGCTCCTGTCAGCCTAGATCTAAAACAGTTGGTGTAATAACCATGAAATTGGGATCTAGCTACTATGGCTGTTAACCTAGCTCTTATAATAGTGGTTCAATGACCCTATAAGGCTGGCTTATAATAACAGCTAATTTAAAGTGAATATATCACTGGCTGATAACTAGGCGTTATCTGATTAGAATCAGGCACTAGCAGAGGTCATTAATTGTTGGCCCTCTCTTCTCTAACTCTTATTGGTTGAGGCAATCACTATAGGTGAGATTTCAGCAGTCTCTTTTGAGTAAAGCAAGGAATGGTAACCTAAGGATAATAGTATTATTTAAATAGAGTGT
>KI578127.1:0-13701 GCA_000500245.1 Cronartium ribicola 11-2
CTTGGGCCGGGTTCAAGATTTGGCTGAATCTCTATTCTAAGATTTGTTTGTGTACATTAACTTTTCCTCAGCCATGCAGTGGCAAGGTCAAAAACTCAAAGACCAAAGTTATTTGGGGTTTTTTCTTTTTTTTTTTCAGTTGAAGGGTGATATCCCTGTAAAGAAGTTGGAAGGATGTTTGGGCTTAATTGCTGAATTTGTCTATGTGGCTTCTGCAACCTTGAGACCTTCTGTGTGGTTCCAGTGTGGACACATGCAGCTCAACTGTATTTCCATTCAATCCACCTATTGGCTTCACTGGTCTTGCAGACCACACAATGGATGTCAGTTTGAAAATCTCACTGATTTTTCTTTGAGAAAGCACTGAAGTTGTTGGATGCCCTGGGCGGCCAATGACCAGTAAATGGGGGCTGTGATTGTGTCTCAGCTTACATGCTGAGGTCCCAGGTTCAAATCCTGGTCTAGTCAATTCTTTTTTGACCTCATGTCACAACACGCTGTTGCAAAAAAAGTCATGACATGGTGGGACTGACCCGGTGGTGTAGTCAAGTGGTGAACAAGAGCTCCAGGTTGCTCTTGGTTGCTTGAATTAATAAATGAAAGATTTATGCAGCAAGTGCAGACACATGTTACATAATCTGGTGCCATGATGTAGCTTTTTAGAAAGGATAATATTGAAGCGATGGGAGTTGAAGAACCAAGGCCGGGGTTCTGGGTGCGCCCGAGGGCAAGGCCGAAGCCCACAGAGAACCCCACAGGGCAAGACTGATATGGCGCAGTTGAGGTAATGCAACAGCCACGAGTGAAGTGAGGTGATGTATTGCGCGCGCGGGAGTTCGGTCAAATACGTCAGTGTGACGTGAAAAAAAACACGTCACCTGTTTGCGCGCTGTGCGAGTGGTTAGATGTCGTGTTGTCCTTCTCTCTTTTGCTGGCACCAATGGGTTCAAGTCCCACTTGCCTGCCTTTTTGGCCCGGTTGGGGTTCCCTGAAATATCCCTAAAAGGGCAGCTGGATCTCCGTAGAAGATTCCTCAAATCTCCATGGGATCTCCCGGATCGAACAGATTCCGGGTTGATTTCGAATCTAAAGATTTCGGGAATGCCCCCTCTCACAGGGTACAGGATATTCTCAGAATATCCGGTGGGATCTTTTTAAAATATTTCGGCCAACGGGAAACCTTGCCGTAGTGTAGCATTATGAGGCTAGAAAACTTCTTGTGACGACAAAGGGGTCTAATCATAGGAAAAGACAGAAAAGAAGGGTGTATATACTATTATTATCACTAGACATAGTAGGCATAGGTAGTGCGGAATGTCAAATCAATAGCACTTTAAAAATAAAAATAAATGTGGTAGCAGGTGTTGTTGGCTGTGAATTGTTGTACGCTATTCTGCCAAACAGTGTTTGACTATTTTGGGACACAACCATGACTCCCTTTTTTTAATGACCTTTGCAATACACCTCCAGCATATTTGCATTACATGGAGGAGGCATGCTATGTGATGCGAACATGCTGGAGGTGAATGTACCACAGGGAGTTGAACGCTGCTGTTAAAAAATGCATATCTAGCTTATTTCGATGGCACAATTGGCCCTGTTAGCTGGCCCTCGGGGAAGTATAAGCTGGAAGTAGAAGTAAGTGTGTTTGAGGTTTTGCTGACGTTTGCCAACAATTCCCCCGCTTCTGTTCTTCCCTTTCTAGCGGAACTCGTTTTAAAGACAAAAAGATTAGTTTACTTCTTGTCATACCGCTCTCTGAAGGAAGGATTGAATTCATTTGTTCCTCTTTTCACTTATCGATTTGATGTCCTTCTGTTGGACCGTACTCTTTTTCACTTCTTCTACTAGTCTAAGAATCTTTGTTCTCTTTCATTCGCTGGTTTTGGTACATTTGTTGCATATTTGACCCTTTTATACCGTGCTCAGTAAGTTTCATTAATGTGTGATGATGCACTTAACCCCCCCCCCCTTTGTGATCAAGTAGTACAAACCGTTGCCGGGAGGGAAAGAAGAAAGGCAATGACGGACGAGATGAGTTTAAGGAGTGGGTTGTCTGAGGATCTCATACCCCTCGCTCGGTTTTCAGGTCATGGTTCAATAGTCTCGGCTCGTGGATACTCGAAACTCACTTACTGTAGACCTTAATCTCAGTTGTCGATATACATTTCGGCAGGGAGGGGCTTCTGCCGATTTCATCCTCTTCTTTAAGCCTCTGTCGTCAAGCACACCTCCTCCATGGTGATCGCGGCAGGACACAGTACAATGGATTTTATCCCTGCATTCAACTGTTTCATCCAGCCTTTCTCTGGTCACCAACTTCATCCCACTGGGCCATCGTCACTGTTTCCATGGCGCATCGCACCTGAACCGATAACTAGGTACATACCCTTCTTCACGTGAGTGAGTGCTCAGGAAGCCGATTCAACTGTTGTATCCCACTGTACCTTCGAGGCTCTTGATCACAACCGTCCTTTATGCTATCTCTCAGGGTTCGAAGAGCTGGCAGAGCGTGACAGTGATTGCCATTAGCATAAGCACCTTTTGAGTTAACTTGGCCAAGTCACGGGAAAGGCTAAGCATCATTAAACTCAGATAACTTGCTCAATTCATTCAAAAAAAACCTCAACGAACGAACATTATCTTTCCTTTTTCGTACTTGACTGCTGGTCAGCTTTTTTTTGTTCATTCCATCTCGGGGGCGTTTGAACATCTTGCGCAAGGAAATCTGAGCAATTTCGTTCCACTGGTTTGTGAGCTTTCTCGCTCGCCTACTTAGCCTTTGTGAATATATCTGATTATCAATTCAGCAAAACAGCACTACTCAGCCACTTCCACCGTTGAGGACTTCATACTCTCTTGCACCTGAACCTACTAGCTCTTTGAGCTATAAGTTCTTGAAGCTCCTTGTCTTCGAACTCGATCTCTCGGCCCCCCAATCGCAAATCATCCCGATCGAACCTCGAACTCTTCTTGGAAACTGTAAGATTTCACGGATCGATCAATTAAACAGATCTATCTCTATTGCCACCAATCAACTCAAGAACCCAACAATAATTCAACTTTCTTCGAGATGGGTAATTTGATTTGGCATCAATGGGGTCGCTTAGTAGCCCTTACTTCTGGAGCTTGTAAGTATAACGATCCTATGTTTCATTTACAAACTCGAAGAGCTTATCTGGCTCATAACATTCCTCTAAAACTTTAGGGACAACATGGGGTGGTCTCTGGGCTATATTCTATAGGAAATTTCTTTGGGACTTTGTCGGTGGCGAACTCGGACCGGTTGGAATCATGTAACCTTTTGATTTTCTTTCATCCTCAAGCCCGCAAAGTTGTTTGATCAAGTTCTAACTTTCGGTGACGTTCTTTTTAGTCCTTCACCTTCATCCGCGATCTTTGTCAACAACATTGTTAAGTTACCTATCATACAATCTGTCTGTATCGTGAGTTATTTTATTTTGGCGTGCGTTATAGCGTAAGATAGAACAAAAAAAAAGATAATTAATTTTATTGAACGATCCAGCTCAATGGACTGCTCACGATCGCGTTCGAATGGCCTTTGTTCCCTGGATCTTTCGTTTATCGAAGTCTAGTTTTTAAATCTTTGTTTTACTTACAAGCTGCTTTCATTTCTGGTCAGTCAACAAACCGATTTATAATCGCTATCATGAAATCAAAAACTGATCACAGATATTATTCTTTGACCTGTTTTATTTTTCTATTTTTTATTTTTTTCCCGGAACTTGTAGGACTTGTGTACCAATGTGCGGACGCGGCGGTCTTTTATATAATTGTCGTTTTGGCTTACACAGCTGCACTTGGACACGGAGAAGTCGTGAGTGGTAAGAAGAGCGCCGAACCACACGCGGTCTAGTTTGATCACAAGACTGCTATCATCGACGTAGCATCTACTTCGCGCATGCTTTCAATCTTTTTCGCAGCCTGTGTCGTAGTCTCCCTGCAAACCTCACCCACTCCACTCCCGTCTCAACAAGCCAACAAGATCATATCACCAAGCTCTCGATATTAAGCGATACTTTTTCCAGTCATTCACGCACGTTTTCATTTTTTGGACCGGGTTGTTCCTTCGACTTTTCTGTCTATAAAATTCATTCTCCTCTTTATTTTCCTGCATCATCTGTATCGTAGCAACGTAAAAGATTCATTTGCTTTTTTTGGGACTTTCTCGCAGGTGCTCATCCATTTCGTTTGTGTATAAGCAACTAATTGTCATCTGATGATGTGATGCAAGCAGAGCCCAAAAGGAATTGTGTAGCCTACAGACCACGTTTCTCTCATGCAAAAACATGTACCGTACATGTAATTTTTGTCACGAGTCTATCTGATACTCTGAACTTGATATGTTGCTTAATAAATGAACTAGAGTAAAATTGAGTATCATGTTCTTTGATAAAGTGATGACACCTCAAGTGCTGGGTCGTAATCTATGAACCATAATCGGTGACAGTATCGGATATTTCTACATCAGCAGGCCAAAAAGATTACTGTACCTTGGTTAATAGACACCTGGGACCAGATCTGAGTAGATCCCACCGAGACCTTGGAGGTCTGTTTCTAACTATTCTCAAAGCTAGAATGTGATGAATACACACCCAATCAATTCTCGTCTGAAGTGCTTTTGCTTTGAAGGTGATGGTATTGTAACTCGAGAAACACTTGATAAATTGGTGGCTGTTTCTGAGAGCCCCTTTAAGCCTTCCACTAATCAACCAAAACCGTCAAGCTCTTGTTGGCAAAGAGGACATGGCATTGCTACCAGAACCGTAATGAAAACTAAAGAGGGGTCTCATCATGACTGCAGATCAGAATTGCAGACGTCGTCATGTGCCCCCTGTAATAAAACAGGACTTGGCTTCGATGCTGTCGTTGCCAACCTTGCTCGTGGAGAAAATTCTCGACACTAGTTCGTATAGCCTGATGAGGACCACGAGTTTCTCTACAGTGAGCAAGGAGAGGGCTTGGACAGGCTCGAGACAAAAGTAAAGACCTGCACCAAGCAGGGACGGAGAGGACAGAAAAACCACCAACTACCAAGAGAGCTTCAGCGACAAGATACGGACAAGGAAAAGTAGAGAAGTATCAATAGGATGAAGGGTGCTTACGTGGACAGTGTCAAATTCCGTTGAGGAAGAAGACCACTGTCCGTACGTGCAGAGTGCCACATTTTATACAAGAGAGAGAGAGAGAGAGAGCATCTCGATGGTTCATACGTCATCTAAGCTACGCGGACACACAGGAGACTTGACTGAGGTCACACCAGAGAGACACACACGCGAGACAGGACACAATAATAGCGAGGACATGCAAATGCGACTAGACAGAAAAGAGATAGAAAGAAACAAAGAGAGAAGAAGATGTGGTAAAAATAGACAAACGAGCTACACTAAACAGTGTAGCCTACTCGGACACATGCAGTGCAGCGGTTATGGCTGTCGTCTTGCGTGAGTGCCTTGACTTGAGATGAGGAGATACGATAGCGTACCCTTGAATTGGGCTGAGGAGATACGATCTCATAACACCCCCTGGTGACTTCCGGAGATGAAAGATCACTGCGCTTAGGTCCGTGTCAGCAAAAAAGAAGTCAGTGCAAGTAATTATGTACCTACTTATGTACATTCTACCGGTGTCGCAAAGAAAGGCCTGTACCTGTGTCAGCGTGTCCGTTTGGAGGGCTCAAAGCCTACGAGAAAACCATCTATTCCAGATGACTTTCTTCGTTCCCCCGCTAGCTCACCAATTGAACAGCTATTGGCCGCGGTCCTACACTCGGAATTTCCAAGTGGTCTTGGCTGCTGGTACGCAAAGACCCATAAGACTCTATTTTGGAGGGGTTGCGGATCCAAAGCTCAGACCAAGGTTTCACAGACCAAAACTTCGACTTGCGCTGGTGCAGAGCTGAGTAGACATACTTCTTGAAGGAGAGAAGGCCAGTCAGAGGTCTCTTCGGCCTTGCGAATTTGAATCAAGTATAGCAATTCCAGTCCCGCAGCTGTTCTCTCTTCGTTCATTCTTTTCCCTCTACATACAGTCCACTACCAACTACAATGCCAGAATCTCTCCAATCCTTCGACTTGCACGTGCTCAAGACTATCGCCAACCTGAAACTGGATCAAAACCCATACCTCGAAACAGCCCATCTTCTTAAGGCAATTGTCCAGGTCAGCACGTTCGATTTCACCACTTCTTGCATTCGCCTGAAACGCTCTTGACCAATCAGCTTTTGTTATTGAACTATTGCCACTCTTTCTTACTTCTCTCACTTAGCCTCCAGTGGTGCAGTGGTGGGCTCTATGGCTTTCACGGTTAATGGTGGTCGCCTTCGTAATGTGAGTTCGATCCGAGTCGTGATTTTGTTCACCTGTCAAGATGCAAGACGTTAAAAACATCAAGTCTTTGATCTCACTTGTCTTGCTGGACCACGAAGATTACTTTTACAAGCCGGTCACATCATCTACCTTCGAATGAAAGCACATCGATTTTACGTTTTTCGATTAAATACGCGTGAGTCTTGCATAGGGCTTACTGGTATCAATTTGACCCCCCCCCCCTTGATTACTTTTTTCGGATTGTGATATTGGGAACTGAGGTCGCTTACTCGTAAAATCACCCTCTTCATCAGTTGGCTTGATCAAAATCGAAATAATCAATATCAGCACGTTCGGATACTTAATTTATTGCGTTCGTGAGTCTAGTTTAGTTCTTTCTTCGATATCATCAGTAGCATACTTTGCAAATGTTTGACATATCGAATTTGTTAGTGACTATCACTGACCGAATCTTCAGAGAGTTCATCTGGGCCGGATTTCACGATCAGTCCTGGCAGATCGTCTTATTTGGCACCAAATTTATAGTTCTACTTGCCTGTGGATGGTACGATCTTCTTCGTAGTGTATACTTTACACGATGATGAGTCAAGAAATGCTTAAAATGCTTTTTTTTTACCTATGTAGGGGTGAGTACTCAGCATTTGGTAATTTCCAGAGATTGAGTGGGAGAATAGCTGCCATTGATGCATGCACCACATAATTTGACTCTCGTCAGTTGTTTGGTGGGCTTGTGTCTGTCACTACGCTCTTCAGAACTTGAAGGGCTTCGATGACGACCTCCGAATTGGAAAGCCCATCAAGATTCGGATTTTGGTATGGGTAGCCAACGGTATGTTTGTGGCACTGATGTGCTGGCCTATCGGTAAATTCATATTGTACCATGTTCTTATGGAAAGTTGGAGTTTTATTCATCGATTTTTCTTGAGCATTTCTGTCACAGTCCCGGTACTCTGGGCATTCATGAACACAAATGCTCAATACATCATGATTTCCGATATCGTGACACCCATTAGGGAAGACATGTTGCGGTTGGCTCCATCTTATTCCCCGTCCACCTACACTCAAGTGCAGCTGTTGTCCAGATTAATCACCCTCATAAATATATCCCCTCACATTGTTCGTCACATTTCGCTTTCACCTGTATTTTGTGCACCACACAAAATTCGTTCACCTTTTTCCTTCAAGTATGTACTGATGATGGGAATAACTTCTCGTGTGATTGGTACTATAGATTAACCTCCGCCGTTATGTGTGGCAAGGGCTTACCGTCTACCTCGTCTCACTAGTGATTTTATGTGTAGTAAGGCCCCTTGAATTCAAAATATCACTCATGAACTGAGCTCGCTGCTACTCGCTATCTCACCATTCCACACTAGGTATGGATTCCATTTCTAGTGTCTTCGCACCGCGAGAAAATAGTGCAATCCGATAAAATCGAGCCAGTATCCAGGGTCCCTAGACGGGGAAGCGATGTCAGTTATCTCATGAAGCGACAATTGGACATCGTGAGAAGGCATACTGTGTTGGTCTATGTTATAGTGGTGATCCATGTTCCCGCATTAGTGTGTGCAGTAAGTATATTTCTCAAAATGGGTCTAAAGGTAGAACCTGTATGTGTAAGCTAACTTTCAGCGTACATATCTCAAGTTATCTTTTCAAAGCCAAGTCTTTTTTGCTGATCCCCTATGGTGGGCCAGTATTGAACTAGTATGTATCATTTTCACTGTGCTTTTGAAGGAAAAGACTTGGAAGGTGTCTTTATGCTGATATTGGCCTGACTTTCCATAGGGGCTTGATCTTCCGTTTTCTTTGTTAGGAAATTTGTAAGTGGCAAGTAGTTGGAGTTGTTTCTTTTTTTTTTTCCCCTTTACTAACCCTACAAACACTTCAAGGGCTCTATTCCTTCTCTACCTCCTTGTTGACAAGCAAGCTACACACACAAAGGCTACACCGTCACCTCCTACACATCCTGTCATCTTTTCCCTCCAAACAGGAAGCAAACAACTCAGCGGAATCAATCAACTGAGCAGAATCAAGCTCCATGTCACAACTAATTAGTCTCATGCTGCATGAGAATTACTTCAATCTTTGTATGAATTCCATCCTCCCAATTTAGTGGACTATCTCAGAATAATTGTTGAGATACCCTTTCCAGTATATCTCTTGTTCTTCCGCTATGTGCTTACACATGTCACCTCTGAGACATTCAAGTGACATTAGCTGTAGTTTCTTTTCTCATAAACCATCTCTGGAGCAGCCGGGTGGAAAGCTCTGTTGACAGGCAATGGGACCCATGTCACATATGCTCTTACACAATTATCTCTATATTGATGCACTATAGATGTATCTTGTACTTGTGTGTCGTGATGTTTGGGTATGCTTCATTCTCTTCGTACCTAAACCACACACTCTTCACACCTCCATCTGTACCCGTCACACATCTCTCCATGTTCACTTGTACTGATGTCTGTGCTCTCAGACTTGTCCTTTAAGCTCCTCATCAAAGCTTTCCACGCATCTCTTGTCGCACTCAAACACCCAGTAGGTTTCGAGTGCGCGCTGACCTGCTGCCCCAGGTAAGGTTTTTCTCTCTTTGTTTTTCTCTTTCTCTCTCTCTCTGTTTCTCTCTCTTGTCTCTTTCTGCATCAAAGCTTTCCATGCATCTCTTGTCGCACTCAAACACCCAGTAGGCTTCGAGTGCGCGCTGATGTGCTGCCCCAGGTCTGACTTCCTTTTAGCCTAAGACTATTCTTAGGCTAAATGGAATCCGACCTGGGGCAGCAGGTCAGCACACTTGAAGCCTACAAGGGGTTTGAGTGTGACAAGGATGGAAAGCTATGATGAGAAGCTTTCCATGCGGCTGCCCCAGAGGTGGTCTATGAAGAGAAATCTACAACTGGTGTCACACAGGTGTAACAGAGGTGACATGTGGAAGCACACATAACAAGAAAGAAAGAGATAAACTGGAACGGTATCTCAACACACCCTCTTGCTGACAACATGATGGATCTGAAATTTGTGACAAATTTTAAAGAGAAAGAGAAGAGAAAAAAAATGAATGGAGGTAAAATAAAAAATTATACAATGCCAAAGTGTTCTCTGTGGTGTTCTAGCCCATAACCGTAATATGTACCCTACAAAGATATTGTAAGTAACCTAAGCTAAAGTAGGTCTTGGTTAAGGTTTACTGAACCACACACCACCTTCACACCCTCGCTATTGTAGTCTCGGCGAAAGAAAGCGGCCTACTTCCAATTGACGAACTACAAGAAAGACAGATATCAAACTTAGAAATGATCGTCACACATCAAGCTAGAACTTCTCTACAAAAAATTCCAACCTGTTACACTTCTTATCGAACGCTCTCCAATGGGACGTCCTCACTTTGGCAAAAGCAATCTGAGACGATTTCAAATACAAGTAAGTACCTCTTAATTCACTAACAAGAAAAATCACTAACTTTTATTTCTCATAATTAATAGGTGGAATTCAAATCTCTAGTGTAAAGGAAGGAACACCACTCAAAGGACTTGGAATTATAAAAGGATTGGGAGATCCAATTGCAAAATCTGATGATCAATATCCAAGTTGGCTTTGGAATTTAATTGACCCTGGAATGGGAATTGGAAAATCTGATGATCCTTTAAGATCTATTAGAAGAGAATTGAATAAAGAAAATCGGAATAAGATTAGGTCAGTTTATCACCTTATCTGAAAAGGATATCATTGTTATAACCATCGGAGGTAGAATCGAGTCCATACCCATCAGATACTAAGGTCGAGTTTGAAATATAACTGAGTCAAGCTTCGTAAAAGATTAAGGATATTGTCACTGATAGCTCTTGGATATCGAATACTGATGAAGAATGAACTTGTTTTACATCTTTGTGTCTAGAAACGCCAATTTTCTTAAAGGAAACAAATAATTAGCTTTTTTTTTTTGCTCCGTATAATAAACCTACCGGCTATACACTCTAGCGCACCTAGGCTTGTAATATCAATCAATACCCCTTTTTTGTCAATTAATTTTACCATCCTCTTACAATCCGAACCCACAAGGCGTGCAATCTACGTATTGGGTACCAAAAATGACTTTTAGGACCAAGATCATCTCTACACTTACCTGACAATTTTTTCAAGCTTTTCTGGTCTTGACTATTGACCTAGTCTGAAGTCAGTTCTTTATGAGTTATCTAGCATAGAACTAGTAAAGTTTAAATCCTGATTTTGATTTCTACTCTTTGATCTATGACAAATTTGTGTTCACGCACTTGATAGTAACTGAATAGAATTGAGTAGTATCTTGACAAAAATGTAGAACTGCTAATCTGTTATGCGAGAGTGGCTCTGGTCATTCAGAGTTCTATATTGTAAAAAAGACAGTGACAGTGGGAGGGAGTACTTTGAATTCTTGTTGAATGTTTGATAAGCTTTTAAAGTCTTAGGTGTGGCGCAAATGGGTTGGACGTTTCCCTTCACTCTGACAGACAACAGTAAAAGAAGTTCCTCATTTGACAAAAAAAAAGGTTGAACATTTAATAAGGTGAAACAAATCTACTGTACCTACACTATATATAGACCTTTCTTTGATAAAATTACAAAAAGACAAACTACCCCTGTATATGCATCATCCAAATGATATCTTTGAACTAATAAGGTAAAAACAAAGTATAGAATATGAGGTTGGATTGATCCATTGACACCTTGAAAGAGTATAGAGTGGAGACCTTGTCTTTGTTAATTATCCTTGTCCAATACCCAGAACTAACTGCACCCCCCTGAAGTGCCCTCATGTTTCAATGCATTCCTAGCCAAAAAAATTATTGCTTTTAAAGAGTTGTACATCCTTTGAGGTAAATCCTTGAAAAAGAGGAAACATTCTAATTGAATGTGTTTGAATTGATCACAAACAGTAAAGCAGCATTATCCTGGTACCAAATTAAGGTTCTAAGCCTTCTCATGACAATTTAACTATGTACACTTTACATGTGCCTCCCTTTTTACCTGGTGTGAAAGAGATTTTCCCTTGTCCTGCTTTATAATGTTCAATGGACAGCAAAGCCGCATGCTGCAGTTTATGGAATTTGGTTCAATTCTTAAAAAGCTTGTGGAGGACATGTTGAGCCACCCAAATCCACCATACAGGAGGGGGTATAAGAGATTTGTTCTATAGGCCGTCATGAGTTTCAAGACCGCAGTGGCAAAAATTTCAGTCCACAAATCATCAGTGCATCCTACAGCAGCAAATCAAACAAACCCAGTTCGTAAGACAAAGCAACTCCAAATGGCAAATCGCGAGCAGTTAAGCCAATGGAAAATCAGGAGCAAAAAGCGTCCGGAAAACATGTTGTTGCCTGATGTCAAGGCATAGCACACGTGAGGCCGAATGCCAAGGGACGAAGAAAGCAAAAAGTGCTACAGGGACATGACGGCAAACAACAGTGATGGGCAACTTGAAAAATTTAGGAGCACAAGCGTGGTGCAGCTTTTCATTAAACAGTGAAGCTTTGCGATGTCGTTCAATGCATTTTGGAATTACAAATGACAGTGATCTAGGTAGCAATAGTAACCTCGACCTCTACACCAGGTTCAATAGACATAGAAGTCTGTTCAAAAGGGCGAACAAAATGATTAGACATACAAATAATAACTATAGGTATTTAGTTTAGAGACTCACGATCTGCTTAACAGTCTCGGCAGGACTTTGTAAGTCGATAAGTCGTTTATGGATCTTCATCTCGAATCGATCCCAAGTCTTAGAACCTTCACCACAAGGCTAATAGCGAATGAAAAATGGTATTAGGCCAAACACTGGATATTGTAATCATGATACGTAAGAAAATATTTGATCTTGAAGGGCGTACGGTTTTACGGGTGGTGATCGAGAGTCGCTTGGTAGGAAGTCGAACGGGACCCTTAACACGAAGGTCCTTGTCCTTAGCACGGTTAACCAAGTCAGAGCAAACTATTATAAAAAAGCATTGAAGTCAGAAGACGATCCTGAACAAAAGATTAAATGCAGAAGTGAGCTGATCAAGTAGAATTTAAAAATTACCTTTCTCGAGTGCTTTGACGTTCTTACTAGTAAGTGTAATACGAATTCGGTGAGATTTAGCCGGTGGTAGACCAGCTTGATCGTATTCTTTTTCACCACCTTTTGCGACGTAACTCATCTTGATTTTTCCCTATTAAATCGGTTTGGGTAAATAGTTGAGTCAGCGGTGACTGAATCGAGCAAAAAAATGGCGGTGTTAGATTACTGTGAGGTCTATGATCCGACTTTGAAATGTACATTTAAGAACACTCACCTAAAGTTGGTCGTTTGGGTTGCCGATCAGTAAGCTAACCAGGGCCCGATATATCTATCCGCACGTTTGATTTTCGAAACCTAACTGTGAGAGTGACAATTCCTCTTTTTCATCGGCCTCGGTCTCGATTCTATCGGGACAGACACGGGTCGGATCGCCCATAATAAAAAAAGCAAAGCAAGTGTGATTTACTTAAACTCTCACCCTTCTTTTTTTTTGATGTCAAAAATGGTTGAACCTTCCACCTCCCCCTACTCCACTTCCATTTACCAGTTTTTTTGCCATCAATCTGCATTTGAATACTCTATCCTTGGCTA
The DNA here is from genome assembly GCA_000500245.1 of Cronartium ribicola 11-2. Lineage (NCBI taxonomy): Eukaryota > Fungi > Basidiomycota > Pucciniomycetes > Pucciniales > Coleosporiaceae > Cronartium > Cronartium ribicola. The sequence goes on from KI578127.1 coordinate 12,976, forward strand.
AATCATATGTAACCACAGATTCCAAACCACCATGGATTCATATTCACAATCAGTGATATGTATAGCTCATGTTCAAAATTTTGACTCATATGTGCACATGCAACTTTCAATGATACTGCAGTTGCAATCCAGGTTGTCAAATCTTGACCCAAAATTGTGTGTAGTGATGGGTGTAGAATAGGTGAACATGAAGAACTATATACCTGGATAGAGATGCAACATACATAGCAGATGCCTTTTGAGGTGACTGAGAGCATATCTAGCCGACGCTGTAAACCTACAGCGTACAAAAATGACTCTATAGCTTCAGTTTACATTTACAGAATGAGTTACAGCGTGGCTTCCACAGCTGTTTCCTATAAATGTAGCCAACATGTATGGCTGCGTGGAATGATTTTGAGATGTGGGAGTTTTGAGCGGCGGAGGAATCAAACAAAACTGAGAAAGGGGCATGGGATTAAGAGGTCTGGAAGGCTGTAGATTCTGGGAAATGCTGTAGGCCTACAGCATCTGCAAGACGCTATAGCAACAATTGTAAACTTAGTGTCACTTACAGCATCGGTTGGACACTAATTTTGGGGGCCTACGCTATAAGTGTAGCTCACACTGTAGGTTTATAGTGTTGGCTAGAGATGCTCCAAGATACTGCTAATTTTATGGGAACAGATCACTGAGAGTCAGGGCTAGCCTTACATGCATATATGATAATGTTAGCTTCTTTTTGAT